>APFE031694847.1:0-44956 GCA_000404065.3 Pinus taeda | reverse complement strand
ATTTATATTGAAATTCTATGGATATTAAACTTAAAAATTAACTAGATTTTATTATTTTGTTTAAGAAGCAATAAGAGAAGTGTTCCAAGATTACCATAGTTGTAATGACTTAGGAGTTTTGGAACAATATTTTTGAAATTGAGTGTTTATGTGGGTGTATGTAACGCACATTACGAGGAAGTGTTTTCATATTTCATCTTTTTAGTGTCACAAAGATGACATATTCTTACATTCCACAATATTGTGGAAAATGTTCAATGTCTAGTTTAGCTAAGTAGCTCATAGGAGTTTGTTCATATTTTAGCATTGATTTCTTCTTTGTGCTAATCAAAACTCAAATATACTTTTGATTTTCTAGATTAAGTTAACCACTTTCTAACTCTTTTCTTCACCGCAATTTCTCTTTAAATTTAGAAGTAATAATATTTTTTAATATTGTTGGCATTAAACAAGATGACATCTTACGAAATTCCTCAATAATTTAGCCAAGATATGGTGTCTTGATGTCATCCTCACTTCACTTGCTAGAATTTATGGCTATAGTTGGAAGCAATTATGGGGAACCTCTTGTCATCCATGTTGCTTATCTTGTTCTTGTACATTGAGTACCTAACCATGATTTTGCACTTGATTAGGAAGAAGCTTGCTTCCATGAGGATGATAGGATACTTTGTATTAAGATTATAAGTTATAAAAATAATTTGGATTTTCTCTATACTTCTCCAATATTCTCTAAAGATATTGTATCCCCAGCCCTCACATCTCTATAAGAAAAAATGTGTGATGAGAGTCAAATAGGAATTTTTTCTCATCCAATGACCAAATATCTATTAATTTACACTTGTTTTGAAGCCCATAATAAGATTTCAACTCTCCATTTATCATGTTTTCAAAACTTTAGTTATAATTGAGTTCATGATGAATATTTATTCCAATATTTTCACATATGACATAACCTCCTCCGAACTATTCTTGCATGTATTAAAGTTTCATAAGTGATCTTATGTAATTTCATTATCAGAACTTTTATTTTTTCCATGTACATGGACATTTTTATACTAGAATAGAGGTTGTTGATGATTCTTAGATGATTATTGATGTCATAAGTATTCCACACCATAAGAACAATATCATTATGATAAGAATAAATATGATGAGTATTATAGTGAGAGTTATAGCAAAACAACCAACCTCTCTCAACCAACATTCTGACTTATCAATGTAAATACCAAAAAGAGTAGCGGACAAGAGAAAACCTTTCTTGAGTCTCATATTACTATTAGTTTCTTCTAACCACCCCTTAGTTTCCTAAACTTGGCAATGGCAATTTCCTATAGAATTATAGTAGTAAATCTCAACTCATAAGGAACTTTAGCTCTTTTAAACTATTCCAAAGGTTAGTCTAAGCATAGTGACAAAATCTTTTCTAAAATCAACAAAAGAACAAAACACATTAGTTGATTTTCTAGATTAAGTTAACCACTTTCTAACTCTTTTCTTCATCACAATTTCTCTTTAAATTTAGAAGTAATAATATTTTTTAATATTGTTGGTATTAAACAAGATGACATCTTACGAAATTCCTCTATAATTTGGCTAAGATATGGTGTCTTGATGTCATCCTCACTTCACTTGCTATCAATTATGGCTATTGTTGGAAGCAATTATGGGGAAGCTCTTGTCATCCATGTTGCTTATCTTGTTCTTGTACATTGAGTACCTAACCATGATTGTGCACTTGATTAGGAAGAAGCTTGCTTCCATGAGGATGATAGGATACTGTGTATTAAGATTATAAGTTAAAAAAATAATTTGGATTTTCTCTATCCTTCTCCAATATATTCTAAAGATACTGTATCCCCAGGCTTCACATCTCTATAAGATAAAATGTGTGATGAGAGTCAAATAGGAATTTTTTCTCATCCGACGACCAAATATCTATTAATTTACACTTTTTTTCAAGCCCATAATAAGATTTTAACTGTCCATATATCATTTTTTCAAAACTTTAGTTATAATTGAGTTCATGATGAATATTTATTCCAATATTTTCACATATGACATAACCTCCTCTGAACTATTCTTGTATGTATTAAAGTTTCATAAGTGATCTTATGTGATTTGATTATCAGAGCTTTTATTTTTTCCATGTACATGCCAATTTTTATACTAGAATGGAGGTTGTTGATGATTCTTACATGATTATTGATATCATAAGGATTCCACACCATAAGAACAATATCATTATGATAAGAAGAAAGATGATGAGTATTATAGTAAGAGTTATAGCAAAGCAACCAACCTCTTTCAACCAACATTCTAACTTATGAATGTAAATACCAAAGAGAGTAGCAGACAAGAGACAACCTTTCTTGAGTCGCATATTACTAGCAATTTCTTCTAACCACCCCTTAGTTTCTTAATCTTGGCAATGGCAATTTCCTATAGACTTATAGTAGTAAATCTCAACTCATAGGGAACTTTAGCTCTTTTAAACTGTTCCTCAACCCTAATTCTTGTATGAGCTAAATTGATTTGGGATCTGAACTTATGATTTGTACTTGCGCTCACGATTAATGGACAATTGTCCACTCCTTGAAATTGTCAACCCGCCTTGCTATGAGGGTCTCAAACCATCTCTCCTTGTCATTTTGCATGTGAATTGTTGAGGGTTGAGAGCTCTGCAATGTGGTTATGCTACATTGTTTTCTCTGTGTAAATTTATGGTGCATCTAGTACTCTCATTCGGCTCTTGACCTGAAAACTCGTCGGCTTCTCTATGTGGTAATGCACCCTTGTTTTGAACTTGGTTATTCCATTGTTGTTTCTCTGTCGACACTTAATCTTTCAGTCGAGTTATGAATCTTTAGTTTGCTTGTTGGAAACTGAGATTTCTCTATGTACAATGTCAATGTTGGTTATTTAGCTGGGTTGTGCAACTCCTTTTGGTCTTTAATCCTTCTATGTGACTCTTATTGAGTCTCGTGTTGTATTCCTCGCTTTTGTGAACAGGTTGTGGTCACAAGGTTTCGGCTTCAGCTTCTTCCGCAATGCCAAGGTAACATTTTCTGTTTTATGCTATCAGTGTTCTCTTTTTTTCACGCTATTCCTCTAAAACACTTGCTCCTTCGTGAGTAGAGTGACCCTAGGCGATTGCGATGGCAACATCCTGTCTCTGCAAGGTAAACTCGAACCTCTGTCTTGTTATTTCCTTTCAGTCTTTTCTTTATCCATCACGGTATGCTCACAAAATTTGGTTGTTGTCTGTCGTTGTAGGTATGCTCGTCCTAAAGGGTTTTTGGTTCTGGCTTCTCAGAGCATTGGCTAGACCCAGGTAGGGCCATTCCCTATTTCTCTTATTACTTGTGCCCTATTCGTCATAGGCTAGGTTTACAGTGGTTTATTGTAGTGATTTTGAGACCGCCGACATTAGGTGGTTGTAGGGCGCTAGGTTTGCACTGTTCTTCTTGTAGTTGTTTTAGGGTTTGATTTATGGGTAGGGTTGCTAAGCCCGTATGTTAGGGTACTCCGTTGAACCTTGTACAATGTTATTGTATGGACTATATATGAAATTTAAACAGAGTTTTTTGTGAATGTATGTATTTGAATAGAGATTCTTATGCTTATTTTGTAAATGAAACAAAAGAGTTTACTCTTCAGGAATACCTGTATGATTTGTTTAACTTGCTATTCAGCAATCTTGCATTTGGTCTCTACCTTAGTTGCTCGAATTATGTATACTCGTCTAGGATACCTCTGTGCTTATTTGATTGATGAATTCAGGGACTGTATGCCCTCATTTCTGCAACATATTCTTTGATTATGTCTGCAAACTTGTTTTGATTTGTAGGCCTGCTTGAATCAATGCAAATAGGAATGCATATGTGTGTACATGCTTATGGAACAAAATAGAGAATGGGCTTTCAATGTTTTTTGTAAATGTAATAAAATGACAGATAGATAGGTAGTTACAGGATATTGGAAAAAAAATGTATGTGTGCTCAGAGATATATTATTATTTTTTTCATTCTGTCTCCAAAAATTTGAACCTCTTACAATTGCAATTTGTTCTTTTTTAATGATTGTATGGAACCCTTTTTCTCCCAACTTTTGTTGGTTACATTTTTTTGGTTACACATTTTTAGCTCCAAAAAATTGTTTATTGTCCCATGTTACAATCTTGTAAAAGTTGACATGAAAATAAGATTAATTACTTGCAACAATTTACCTAATTAATCCTCTACCTTCCTACACACTATTCTTTCCTAAATTAAAACAACATAAGCAAAAACAACTATAGTGTTCACTTAGCAAATTCTTCTTCAGTTCTATCAAAGACCACAAAAACTTTTGCCAGGATGACCCATCAGCTAGATGCTCCTGCATCAGGCTCCTGGGGTAAGAAAAAGTCATGGCTTCGTTCCATGAGCTCCTCCATAGAATAACCTGCCTTCTGTATCTGTGCCACATCGAGCCATGAACTATCCTCGATTGGACATTTCTTCCACTTAATAAGGTATCGTAGATACTCCTTCTTGCGAGTCCTCTTGGTTTCCTATGTGTCGAGAATCTTCTTGATCTCATGGGGTTGAGCCGAATGCATGTGCCTAATCCAAGAAATGTCTCCAACTTGGGTGTCCCATTCTGCTCATACCACACTGTCTTCCTCTGTGTTGGCAGTATATGGGAACAGGTTTGCTACGTTGAAAATAGGTGATATGCCTATATTTGGTGGCAGTTGTATCTCATAAGCATTGGCTGATAATTTATGCAAAATCTTGCAGGGAGCAATCTTCTTGAATTTCAACTTGTTATACACGCCCTTAGGAAACCATTCTTTGCGTAAGTGTGCAAGGACTTCATCACCTACATTGAATTGGAATTCTCGTCACTTTAGATCTGTCTATTGTTTGTATTTCTGAATGTTGTCCTGCAATTTTGATTTCACTTGTTCATGTAGTTCACTCATCACTTTAGCAAAATCTTCCCCATCAGCACTTCTCTTCTCCAACCTTCCCAAATCCTGCAACTCATATATTTTGTGAGTTTGGATGCTGTACAGGATCTGAAATGGATTGTGTCCAGTGTTGCGGTTCGGTGAATCGTTATAAGTGAATTCTTCCTGAGTGAGCACACGATCCCATAACCGTGAATTTTCCCAGTCAATCTCCATAACAAGTTCCCCAAACTCCTGTTCACCACTTTCATTTGACCGTCAGTCTGCGGATGATATGCAAAGGTGAAGTTCAACTGTGTGTCCAAATTCTTCCATAGGGTGCACCAAAAGTGTCTCGTGAATTTCACATCCTTTTTAGAAATAATAGATCTAGGTAGGACATGTAATCTAACAATCTCCGTGAAAAACAGGTGAGGTACATGAGTGGCATCACTAGTGTTTCGATAAAGGATGAAATGCGCCATTTTTGAAAACTTGTCTACCACCACCATCATCAAGTCATAACCTCACTGCATTCTAGGTAGTCCTAAGACAAAGTCAAAGCTGATTGATTTCCATGGTCTACTTGGAACAAGCAGTAGGGTGTAAAGTCCAATGTTTTCACTATGTCCCTTCATCAGTTGGTATACTTTACACCTATTCACATATCGTTGTACATCCCTTTGCATTCTTGGCCAGTAATAGAAGTGTCCGAGCTACTCCAAAGTTTTTTCTATGTCAAAATTTTTGGCTAGACCTCTGTTGTGCTTCTCCCGTATAATATTTTCTCTCATTGAATAATCAGGACTACATAATTGTCCCCCTCTAAACAGTAGTTCCTCCTGCAAGTTGTAGTCCAACCATGGACTTTTGTTCCTCAACACGGGATTTTGACAGGCTTCATAGGCTTCTTTGAAATCTGTGTCGATATGGTACAAATCATTCAAATGCTCAAAACCCAACACCTGTATTGTACTTTCCTGTAAGAGAAAGGCTCTTTTGCTCAATGCATCCACCACCTTATTGGCTTGCCCACTGATGTGTTTCAACACAAAGGTGAAACTCTCCAAATACTCCACCCATTTGACATGCTTATGGTTCAATTTATGTTGTTGCATTATATATTGTAGTGCTGAATTATCAGAAAATAACACAAATTCACTCCCCAACAGGTAGTGTCTCCAATGCATTAGAGCTTGGACGACAGCATAAAATTCCTTTTCATATAAGGAATACTTCTGCCTACTTTCATTCAACTTCCCACTGAAAAATGTAACAGGTTTGTCTTCTTCGCTGAGTACAGCGCCAATAGCTATACCACTTGCATCGCATCGAACTTGGAAAAGCTTAATAAAATCTGGTAACCTTAGAATTGGCCTTTCTATAATTTTCCTCTTTAGGAGCTGAAAACTGTCCTCTACTGCCTTGGTCCAACAAAAAGGCTGACTCGCATTTTTATAGTGTCCAAGATAGGCACGCTGATTTCACTAAAATTTCTTATAAATTTGTGATAGAAACCCACCAACGCATGACAACTACGTACCTCAAATAAAATTTTCAGAGATGGCCAGTTAATTATTGCTGCAATCTTTTTTTGGTCCATCTTTAACTCATTTTCTACAATTACAAAGCCTAGATAAATCAGTTCCCTTTGTAGGAAAGTACATTTTTTCAAATTTATCAACAGTTTATTCTGTTGTAATTTCTCGAGCACTCTTCGAACATGTTGAAGGTTCTCCTCTTTAGTCTTGCTGAAAATTAATGTGTCATCAAGGTACACTATCACAAACTTGCCGATGAACTCTTTCAGCATTTTTTTCATCAATCTCATAAAAGTACTATGGGTGTTACTCAAACCAAATGACATGACTAGCCATTCGCATAGCCCTTCATTAGTCTTGAAGGTTGTCTTCCACTCTTCTACTTCTCTGATTTGGATCTGATGATAGCCACTCTTTAGATCAATCTTCATGCAGTATACTACCCCACTTAGGCAGTCCATCATATCATCCATCCTTAGTAGGGGAAACTTGTACCTAATGGTGATTTTGTTGATGGCCCATGAATTTGTGCACATCCACCATTCTCCTCCTTTCTTGGGAGAAATAACTATTGGTACTGCACAAGGGCTCAAGCTTTCCCTTATCAATGCTTTATCTAGCAACTCCTGCACATATTTCCTAATCTCCTCATTATCTTTTGGGCTCATCCGATATGTTGCCTTATTTTGTAATCTTGCTCTGAGTATGAAGTCGATATGATGACTGATGCTTCTTTTGGGAGGCAACTTATCTGACAAATCATCAACTATAATGTCTCTGAATTCCTGCAGCATCTCTTGAATTTATGTAGGCAGATCAGACATTTCTATGTGCAACAGCACTATCTGTACCCTCCTCACAACAACATAATTCACTTCACTTTCCTTAATCTGTTCCACAAACTATTTTCCACCTATTAACAATGCTTTCATCTCGCTTGCTTCTGTTGTCTCCTCTTCCTTGATGGGTATAAGCCTATGCTTGATTCCATCTTTAACAAACTTGTAGCAATTTGTTTTCTCATTGTGTACCACCTTCCAATCATACTGCCATGGTCTTCCTAGAAGTATATGACACACGTCCATTGGCATAATATCACAGATAACTTTGTCTTTGTACCTACCAATGTGAAATTCAACCTCACATTATTCATCAACCAACAACTGGTGGCCCTTCTGCAGCCGCGACACCTTGTAAGGGGTGGGGTGCTTAAGCCGCTTTAAACCCATCTTCTCCACCATCTCGCTGGCAACCAAATTATTTGTACTCCCACTGTTAACGATCAATTTGCAACATTTCTCATGTGATTTGCAAACGGTCCGGAATAGTGCTTTCCGTTGGTTTTGTTCAGCTGTTTCCTTGGCTGGCTTCAGCAATAATTTGTTTAGAACTAAGGCCTTTCCCATTTCCACTACATTTTCTGCTTCTTGGGGTGGTGCCTCAACTTCCTCAGGCTGTGCAAAAAATGCTCCCCTCTACCTAGCTTGCTCTGCTTCAATGCATTCAAAAGATCTCTGCCCCCACTTATGGCACCTGTAGCACTGGAAATTAGCTCTTTTACCTTAGCCATTCCCTCTTCCTTGCTGATATGACCTGCTACCTCTAGTGTTGTCTCCTTTCTCTATTGTTCCTGAAGCCTTGTAGCTATTTCCCTCTTCGCTACTATTGGAACTTCATCCCCTGCCATAGGATTGTCCTCGTCCTCTATCGGTTCCTTGTCCTCTCCTAGCATTTTGTTTTCTACTAATTTTTTCCTCAGCCTTCACAGCACTATGATAGGCTTCTTCTATATTTCTTGGGGAAAGAATATTGATTTCATCTGATATTTCTAGTCTCAAACTGTTTACTATCTTGTTGTCTTCTCCAAAGATTCATCCGTATAACCAGCTCTCAAGTTCACCCGGTAGAATTCTTCTGTATACTCCCTTACTGCCATCCATTTTTGTCTTAAATTTTGTACTTGTCGGTAAAGTGAAACTTGGTAATCCTTAGGCAGAAATCTTCCTTTCAGTTTGGCCACCATCCTTGACCACTTCTTTATCAGTAGCTTGTTCATCCTCCTTCTCTCTTCTTGGACACTGTCCCACCACAGGGCTGTGTGTCCCTTCAATTTGTTTGCAGTGAACTTGACTCTCTGGTCCTCGCTGATCTCTTCACTTTCAAAATACTTGTCCAACTCACTTACCTAGTCCAACAGAACTTCTGTGGATAGGCTTCCATCGTAGTTAGCAATCTCTGGTTTGGGCTTACTGCTGGCCAATATAACCGACCTCAATGACTTCATCTCCATCCCTTCCTCATCCTATCTGTCTGTTGAAACTATGGCTTCCTCCTCACTGTCATCTCCTATTTCTGGATCCCTCCTCCTTCCTACCTATACTTCCTCTAAACGAGTAGTAAGGATCCTTATTTCTTCCCTCAGTCCTTTGTCTGTTGCTCTGCGCACACCTCTCCGACGTCCTTGTCTTCTAACTTCCATATCCTGACTCTTTCAATTTCCTACTCTGATACCACTTGTTGGGTACAAACCACCCTTGTCACACTAACCAATGTTAATAATATGATTATGAACAAATTTAATGATGGGCAATTGGATTACATGAGATGTTGGTTCATTTGACGGTTGATTGCAATGATTTTAAAATTGATTTTGGGTTCTGCACTTCTGATTTGTACCTGCACTCACGATTAATGGAAAAGTGTCCACTCCTTGGAAATTTCAACCTCCCCTTGGTATGAGGGTCTCAAACCCTATCTCCCAGTCATTTTTCATGTGAAATAATGAGGATTGAGAGCTCTGCAATGTGGTTATGCTGCGCGGTTTTGTTTATATAAATTTATGTTGCCTTTCGTACTCTGATTCAGCTCTTGACCTGAAAACTCGTGGGTTTCTCTATCTGGTAATGAACCCTTTTTTTGAACTTGGATATTCCATTGTTGTTTCTCTGTCTGCACTTAATCTTTCAGCTGAGTTATGAATATTTAGTTTACTTTTTGGAAACTAAGATTTCTCTGTGTACAATGTCAATGTTGGTTATTTAGTTGGGTTGTGAGACTCCTTTTAGTCTTAAATCCTTCTATGCAGCTGTTGTTGAGTCTCTGGTTGTATTCCTCGATTTTTTGAATAGGTTTCCATCGCAAGGTCTCAGCTTCAGCTTCTTCCGCAATGCCAAGGTAAGATCTTTTGTTCTATGCTATCAATCTTCTCTTTTTTTCATGTTGTTACTCTAACACACTTGCTCCTTCGTGAGCAGAGTGACCCTACATGACTGCAATGTCAGTGTCCTGTCTCTGCAAGGTAAACTCGAACCTCTGTCTCGTTATTTCCTTTCGATCTCCTCTTTATCCATCACAGTATGCTCATAAAATTTGGTTGCTGTCTGTCGTTCTAGGTATGCTCGTCCTAGAGGGTTTTTGCTTCCAGCTTCTCAGAGCATTGGCTAGACACGGGTAGGGTCGTTCCCTATTTTTCTTATTACTTGTGCTCTGTTCACCATAGATTAGGTTTGCAGTGGTTTATTGTAGTGATTTTGAGACCGCTGACAATAGGTGGTCGTAGGCCACTAGGTTTGCACTGTTCTTCTTGTAGTTTCTGTAGGGTTTGATTTATGGGTAGGGTTTCTAAACCCGTATGTTAGGGTACTCCGTCGAAACTTGTACAGTGTTATTATATGGACTATGTATATAATTTAAACAGATATTTTCTTGAATGTGTGTATTCAAACAAAGATTCTTATGCTTATTTCATAAATGAAACAAAAGGGTTTACTCTTCAGGAATAGCTATCCGATTTGTTTGACTTGCTATTTAGAAATACTTGCGTCTTGTCTCTACCTTTGTTGCTCGAGTCATGTATACTTTTCCAGGATTCCTTTGCGCTTATTTGATTGATGAATTCAGGGACTGTATGGCCTCGTTTCTACAATGTATTCTTTGATTATGTCTGCAAACTCGTTTTGATTTGTAGGCCTGCTTGAATCAATGGAAATAAGAACGCATATGTGTGTACATGCTTATAGAACAAAATAGAGAATGGACTTTCACTTTTTTTTGGAAATGTAACAAAATGACAGATAGATAGATAGTTACATGATATTGGAAAAAAATGTCTGTGTGCTCATAGATATAGTATTAGTTTTTTTCACTCTCTCTCTAAAAATTCGAACCTCTTACAATTGCATTTTGTTCCTTTTCAATGATTGTATGGAACTTTTTTCTCACAACTTTTGTTGGTTACATTATCTTGGTTACACATTTTTATTTCCAAAAAATTGTTTATTGTCCTACGTTACAATCTTATAAAAGTTGACATGAAAATAAAATTAATTACTTGCAACAATTTACATAATTAATCCTCTACCTTCCTACTTATTGTTCTTTACTAAATTAAAGCAACATAAACAAAAACAACTACAGTGTTCACTTGGAAAATTCCTCTTCAGTCCTCTCAAAGACCAAACAACCTTTCATCATGATGACTCATCAGCTAAATGCTCTTGCATCAAAAGTTCTTTTAGTTTTTATGTTCTGTTATATTTTAAAATGTTCAATAAAATAATTAGTAATAATAATAATAATAATTAATATAAGATGATATAAATCTCCTAAACAGTTGTGAGTACCACCCATGCCACTTGAACAAGGAAGGAATGATGATGCCCTCCACCTGGCAGCCATCATTCCCTCTAACCCACATATGGCTTCCATGCTCATTAAAGCCGCCAACTTGGGCCTGTGGCAATGTATTTGCATGCTCAACTTCACTACTTGTTTGTTATTTCTATAGGATTATTTACTCTACAATATGGAAACCACTTGGTAATTTCCTCTTGCTCCATTATTAAGTGCTTGGTCTCTCACACACACCTTCTCTGCTTCAGCATCCATTGTCACGCCCACGCCACCAACTAATCCTTGCAAACTCATAAGCCCCATCATGAGCCATGAATAGGGAAGAGGCCAACGTGCAAGTTGTGGAAGGGGAAGAGGGTGCTTAGAAACCACCCTTGACAAGAATGAACATTTGGGCAATGTTTGATAATTCCATTTTTCCTTGTTGAGAATTGATGAGGTTTATGATTTAGATTACATTTTTCTTTACATGATAATTGCTTGTGAGTTTGTTGACATTTATATTATCATTATGATTTCCTTATTTCATCAAGAAATTACCATAATAAGAACATGAAGATCATGGAAGACAAAAGAACACAAACTATATGCTCCAAGCCAGGGAAAAACCCCTCAAACGTGAAAATCAAGAAAATTATCTTCTTATCGAATCATATTAAAGTGAGATATCCAAGACCCAAAGCCAAAGACTTAACGATTTATATTCAAATCTAGACTATCCTTGTTCATGTAAAATACATTAGTAAGAGACTAGTAACAAATTTTCAACAACAGATGTAATAAGGAAGATCTTCCACAAAGAAAACTTCAAGAGACATTCCTCATCAACTTCATATTCTAGCCTTCCTCTTATTCCATGATTTTTCAAATCAAATTGATCAAATTGTATGTGTTCAAATGATCTCAAATCATCCTCTATTTATATTTTTCAAAGGGGCGTGAATAGACATGTCCTTTTGCATTGGGCCAACTTGACAGGTAGGCTAACTTGGCATCTATAGGGTTTTTGACCCAAATTACATATATTTTTTTTTGTTTGTTTTATTTTTTACAATAGGCCCAAATAGGAATTTGACTCTTGACTAGAGAACTAAAAATCTGAAGAACTGATTATCTAATATAATATATATAATATAATAATCATAATAAATAATGTTTTTTTCATTTTTATTTTAGATAAATATACAACCATATAGCTACAAAGACCATTATGAATATCGAAGCTAGTTACATTTTCTAATACTCAATCTTAATTAGGGAGGTATTCATAATTCCATAATTCTAAAATTGAAATATTCTCATAAGAAGAGTTAGATTGGTAAGGAATCTTTAAGAATCAACATCATAACAAACATTGTCAAATTTCGACATAGCAAGGCCCTAACCTGGCAAGCTTTAACTCTTCACAAGACTAGAGCACAATGTTTGGAGGCATATATATATATTATATATATATATTTATATATATTATATTATATATTATATATATTATATATATTATATATATGCACCTCATCCTGTTAAGGCACATACCTCATGAGGATGTTTACGAAGTATGTTCTTCCACGACAATCCTTATCGTGGATTCCCAATCCTCAAAGAATATTTATCCTCTTCTACCACACTTATCTTGGATACCATGTCTAATCCTCAAAGAGTATTGGTCCAAGAGATTACTTCCTATCTTAGATTCCCAATCTTTAAGGAGTACCATTGTCAAATTCTTATCCAATCATATAGACCCCATTCTCCCTCCACGACATTCACTAGAAGCATGGTTGTTATTTCTAGCCTAGTCCATGACACTTGAAGAAGAGAATATAATGTCCATTATCACTTTCTCTCAACGAGGGAGGAGATCTTCACTCCCTCTCAACCAGGGAATAGATCATATCATTGTCTCAATTAAGGAGACATCATCAAAATCCTTAGCTAGTCTCATACATCATCAACACAACATCTACTCGTTCCTTCGTGGAAATATAGTAGTAACTGAAATTGATTCCTACTACACAATACATCATATTTGTTCATCGTCCTTATTTCACATTTCATCATCATTATAGGGTTTCGCCTCTCCTAACAGCATCACAACATATTAAACATTAAGTTTTTTGGATCAAATAACATTGTCATCAATTGGTTCATCTATCATTTTCAAGGAGTTCAGCTTCCTCACAACTGCTAGCACATGTCTTCTTCCTTCATAACAAAGTTTTACCTCATGTTCTTCAAAGTGTCATGTCAAATTGCCAATATCTATTCTTCCCTTGTGTTTGTTTGAGCCACCAAAAGTTTTATTCACAAAATTCATGTGTTACATGATCAAGCCACACAACTATAGGTACAACATCATTAAGAAAACTTTCCTTCTAGCCTGATCTTCACATGCTATAGAAATATGTCCTATCAAGGAACCAAGTCATATCTTAAACAAATTATCAAAATCACATTTTTAGATTATAATATCCTCTCGTCAAAGTGTCATATCAAACTTGCTCCCTTTGAAATTAACATTCCTTTACACGTTCTATCTTCATATTGCAACAAGGTTTGACTTCAACTTTGAATCATCAAAATGTTCCTTGAATATGCTAAACGACTATAAAATTCAATATTATCAAATTTCTTATAACTCCCTCTTTCCATCAATCTCATCATTCTTACAAATTCATCATCAAGCACGGGTCTTTCTTTACTTTTTCTTCCATCTTTCTCATCATACTTCCACAATTTCATTATATATCTACAGTTCTCACCAACAGGTACAACCAAGCAAAATGTGCAAATGAAAGAGCATGATGTCAATCATGTTATTGTAGGGTTTCTATTATTATTCAAAAGTGAACTTCTATGGTTCTAGCTAAAACCCTAGAAATTCCTTGACATAACCCTTATTAGGATTTTTATTTTCAGAGAAAACACCAAGCCCTAGGGTTTTGATTTCGAGCTCTAGGCTTGTTAAAAATTTTAATATATGCCCTAGAGTATTTATTTGAAATCTCTTTTATGCTAGGGTTTCAATATACTTTAATATAAAAGAAAAATCAGCCTACATACCCTAGATTCTATTTTCCAAAACTTAGGTAATCCCTAGCAGCATTAGTTTACAGTATAGAAAAGGGAAAAGCCTTGCATCTTGGAATATACTTCCTTTTCCTCTTGTGTTGTCCCTTTTTATTTGGGTCTACAGTTTCTAGTTTGACAAGTGGGTTATACAATTGAATCTATCTGAGCATAGGAAAGAAAATTGGAAGTTTTATTTCTAATACAATCTTAATTGGTCCTTCTCCTCACTTTTCTCTTCAGTTGCAGCATGTCTTACTTATGGATTCAAGCTCAAATTTAGACTCTTGTGCCTCAACTATATGTGAACAATGTTAGAAAGTATATGCAATAATGAACTCTAAAATACACAATATTTATGTCATGATGTATCAACAATGGGTCGTTGATTGCAACACAATAGATTTAGTTGAGGCTCAACAACAACGAATTAGAATTTTGGAGGATGATATTGTTTCTCTTTGTAGCATTATTATGGATTTTCAACATCAAGACAATTGACCAACAAACCTAGTGGAGGAACCTTCTCGAGGCACTCACCTCAATCTCCCTGCAGATAGTACTGATTAAGTATCTATGTAATAACTGGTGTTAAATGTGCATGAATTTTGTCCCAATTTTTTTGAATATATACTTCTAGGTCAATAAGGGTATTGACTGAGTATGAGGATTTTGATGTAAATTGAGTGAGGGTAGATAGTTTCAATTCAACATCCGAGTTGTCCATGAATATAATAGCATTGTAATTCTCTGAGATATTTTCTGTGATTGGGCACATATTTGATGCAAGTACTCATTTCTCTTAAAAAAAGAAAAAAGAAAAAAAAACAAATCATACAAATACTTGTGATAAACATATAATCATTTCATATAATAGTGACATTTTCTTCTTAGGAATTATCATTTTTATTATTAAAACTCCTGTGTAGAGAAATAAAGAACCATGAGTATGAATTTCCTCTATTCTAAACATAATAAATAAATAAACAAAATAGTAACAACAACAATTTCATATTGTTGTTGTTTAAGCTATAGAGTTAGTTAAAAAATCATGGAATAAGGTTATTTATTCTATAAATAGTAAATGCAAAAAATATAGTAACAACCACAATTTTATATAGATGTTTTATGGGTTATAGAGTTAGTTAAAGAATCATACAGGAAGGTTGAAAACATTAACAATTCTTTTTCAGTAAAACAATTATGTACTAAAATACAAACTAACTAATCTACATTTAAAAAGACAAACAATAATTTGTTATATATATATATATATATTTTATATTTGTTTACCTCAAATAAAGTTATATCCAAGCTTTATTTATAGTTAGAAAATCTATAAATAATATCAACTAATAATACATCTAAAAGAGAAAAAATTATATACATAAAACATATACTTGAAAACTAAAAAAATTGAGAAAAAACTACATGTAACTGACATGATACTATTCAGGGAAAAATATAATGAAAATACTCAATGAAAATATAAACATTTTTTTCTTATCAATCCCACAAAACTTTATTATATATATCAAAAGTATATAATGTTTGTCTCACTCCATAATCTTATTTATGAATATAGAGACATAATGCAATTTTGCATGCAACATAGAGATGGATTAAAATGTCTATGATCCATTGCATTTTTATGTGTAAATGTAATTTGTATGTGTACCTAAAATACTCAATTCAAACACATTTCTTCAACTTCATTGTTCTCACATTCCTCCTACACTTTTTTGTGATTCCCTAATTGCAAAGTCTAAAAACAAAAGTCAAGGGAATGTAACTAAAACTTTTGTCATTCCCTAATTGCAATGTTTAAAAACAAAGTCAAGGGGATGCAAGTGAAACCAGAAAAAAATATTAGAAACATCCAAATAAATATTTATTAGTATTAAAACGTAGATATACAAAAGCTTGGATGATGGCCAATTCTTCTTATGTAAAGACTTCTCCCTTTACTGTGAAATATTTCTAATTAGAGTAAAACAAATCAAAGCTAAACTATTAATTAAAATGATAACAAGTGTTTGGTTAAATTAATTAAAATTTTAAAACATTGGATTTCTCTTTGCCTAATAATTTGTAATTAATTTTTTCCAATAATTTATTTTGGCCTCCCATGCTACTTATATCAATTCAAATTTACCATATAAATAAATAACATTCTAAATATGGGAACTATGTCACAAACCATAGTTATTAAGTGCCAATTAAAATTATAAAAATTTGATAATATTGGTGGCAGCATTTTGATGAAGCTGCTCATATCCCATTCTGTGAATAACCCATTCGAAATCAATAGTTGTCATCACATGAAACAATCTAAAAAGGTCTCTATCTTTATGAATAAGAGAAAATGAAATATAATTAAAAACCCAGTGGATCATTTTTTAACTAATTAGGGAACTGAAACTAATATAATCAAGAAATCTAAGTCCATATGATCAAAAGGAATATCCCAAATTAAAGAAAATTTCCCACAGTAAAAGGAGGTATAATTCAAAAGGTTTTTTCTTTTAACTCTAAAAAAATTGGAAACTAGTAAACCTCTGTCTTCCTCTATCCATTCCCACACTATATTGAATCTAAATCCCATGTAATGATTGTGCAATGTGGGAACAACATTCATAGGTTTGTTTGTTGGTGCTCATTATAACATTTATTTCTCTTTTTCCCTCTTGAATAACTTTGATATGGAAATGAAGGTTGCGCATACACTAACTGGAAATATTGATTGGGATATAAGTGTTTTACATCCTCGTCATCCCCTACGACATGAATCCTTCATATCCAAACACTGAGAACAATCTCGAACCCATTCTGGCAGCATGTTTATTGGTGTCAGCATTTTGACAAAGTTTCTCATAGCCCATTCTGTGAATAACCCATTCCAACTCAATAGTTCTCATCACATGAAACAATATAAAAAGGTCCCTATCTTTATGAATAAGAGAAAATGAAATATATTTAAAAACCTAGCAGATTTTTTTTAACTAATTAGGGAATTGAAACTAACATAAATTTATCATTAAGAAATCTAAGTCCATATGGTCAAAAGGCATATCACAACTTAAAGAAAAATTCTCGCGTTAAAATCAGGTATAATTCAAAAAAACCCTAGGACATAGTTTACCAACTCCCCTTTCAAAGTTCATTATCCTCCATTTCAATAGAGGGAAACTAGAAGCCTCCTCTATTCCAACGTATAGTAAGATAAAAATAAGGTTTCGTGATACAATTTTTAGTCAAAAGATTGAGGTGATAGATGTCAAATGGTTAAAAGCTTAAGGTGATGGATGTTAAATGGGTGATGCACTTTGTTGTTTACGAACACAACTAGGGTGGTTCTATTTTTCTAGTTGATGTTGATATTTAGTAGTTCTAATTTTTTACCTCCAAGAGAAAACATTTTAGATAATTAGTTGAAATGTTTGGTATTGAAAATTTAAAATTTTACGTATGATATAAGTTTATAGCATATTGTTTGTAGGTAACATAACAGTGGCCAGCTGGTGTTAAATTTGAACCCACTGATGAAGAGCTCGTCAAATATTTATGAGCAAAATTTGGAACTAGAAGTACACAGCCTTACCCATTCATTAGCAAATTCATTTTGACATTGGAAGAAAAAATGTGATTTTCTCTACACACCCCAGGAATATACCAGGTTATTGTTGGCCACTTCTCAATTGATATTGTCTTTCCTTTTATATAGGGAATGTGGATTATAAGCTCTTTTGTAAATTGAGATAGTTATTTGTAATTAGATGGGGCTATCCCATCATCTACTACAAATACAAATATTATGTCATGGGTAAAAGTGGCAGCCATCAACAATAATGGGACTGGTAAAATGAAGATGATGAAAATGCAAGTATTAACCAACAAGGAAGTGAGAACCTCAAACTTTTCAACAAATAGTGGGACTGGTAGAAATGGAAGTGATGATGATCCAAGCATAAACCAAAAGAAGTGAGAACTTGGACTTTTCAACACATACAGATGTCAGGCTTAACTCTTTAAATTTGGGATGTAATCACACTTTACAAACAAATTCCAAGCATGCTTGTTGTGAACTCTGAATGGATTCAAAACGAATAGCCCTAAGTGATTCAGAGGAAGAAAATGTGGATGACGTAAACATTGGTTAATCTATAGTTTATTTTTTTCAAAGCATATAATACTGTTGAATTTTCATTCTCATGAAGCTTTCCAGGAAGCATCATAGTTTGATTATAATGGTATTCCCTTCATTTTTCCTCATTCTATTGGATTCTTTTATGAAGTGATTTCAATCATTCATCCTCATTCTAGTGGATTCTTTTATCAACTCACCAATTGGTCATATTAATGTTATTAGTGGTGAGTTCAATTTGTCAAATTGGTCACCACCCCCTGAAAATGCACCATTTCATTTCAGGTAGCCCAGAGTCTACATATCTAGTACATCAAACTCCTGTCATGCTTAGAGTGTGGATCTGTAGGTTTTTGGTTTGCTTCATAGTGGTAGGAGAACATAAGGGTGGGACCAACAAGTGGTGATTTTCAGGTTGTTGAGCTTGTTGGTGATTTGAGTAACTCACTGAGAATATATGTCCTATACAGTTCCTTCTTCCACCCGAGCCTGCACAAGAATCTGTTCAAGCTCATTATGCAACTTGGTTTTAAGGAACCTGTTGGAACTTGTAAGCATAGGGAGTAGACAATATAGTCTACACCTGGGGAGATCGACTTCACTCATTCTATGTACTGTGTGGCAGCATTCAGCATCAACTTTTCCTCTGGTCTTGCATTCCCATAAAGAATTACCCAATTTGTTATTTTATGATTTATTTTAAAATTAATTTCCTTATGGTGTTTATGGGTAAGAGATAACCAATTTTTGATGAAAATCGATATTGCAATGCAAGTGTTGTAGGGATAACAGTTTTGAATTTTTTCCCTGCTGCAATGCAAGTGTTGTTTAACTTCATAATGGAAGCATGATTTTATCATGGAAAATAAATTAATGGAAGCATGTTTATCATGGAAAATAAATTAATGGAAGCATAAATAAATTCTTTATAGACTCAAGCGAAACTCTCAACAAATCCAAACCTAAATGTCAATTCTCAACAAACCTAAATGCACAAGCATGAATTGAGACTTATTACTAATGTAGTGAGCCCTTGCAAGTGAAAAACGACTTTAACAAATTGAAAAATAATTATTCTGACCTAGTGAAACTTCGGAGTTATATGTAACTTAGAACTCAAGGATACAAGTAACATGGACTTCGAATGTAAAAATGGTGTAGATGTTGAGGTCCAGCTCTCTCAAAACAACTGGGAGACAAGTTTTGTCCTTTTACTGTTATGTCATTCTACAACTTAAACATAAAATCCAATTAGAAACTGCAGTTCATGTTAACATAAATTTTTTTCACTATTAGGATTTTTGTGTGTGTATATGTGTGTCTACCTAGGTTCTTTTACCAACTATTTCTTCTTTCTAGCTACATTTTTATGGACCAGTACTCCCACAGGCTTCTCCCAATCTCTATGTGTATAGTAACAAGGGCTCAAGTGGAGCGATACTCCTAATCGAAGTTGGCTTCAGTGGACCAGTACATACATGTCAATCTCTAGATTCGAATGGACCAATACATTTATTTCTCCTTTCCAGCCAGCCAACATCCAACTATTTACCCGACCAAATCCAACCATTTTGGTGTTGGTCAACCAGCTTTTAATAAATCACCATGCCATTTTTCTATCAATAAAGTAGCTGAATCCCACCAATCTCTTTCAAAGTAACACTTTTTCATGTTTGAATATATCATATTAATTGAATGATACTGCCGAAAAACGGTGAAAAAAAGCTTTAAACAACCACTTTGAGACACTTGTTTGGGCCTATTTCTACACAAACATTTTAAAATCCTAGAGCAAATTTTCTGCTTCTGCTTCTTCAAATTAAATGGAGCAAAAAGAAAATTTAATTTGCGTGAACTTTCTTTCCCATCTTCCTGACGGAAAGTGGTTTGTTGCCTAGAATTGAGAATTCTAGGTTTAGTCCATTTGAAACAATGAATGGCTTTTTGCAGATGGGGTTTTTGAGTTCACTTTTGTGATCAAGTTGGCAAATTTATCTTTGCCTAACATCCCTTTCACGGAATGTCAAACACAAAAGAGGGGAGTTTTTGTCTACCTACCATCTCCTTGAGGGAGTGTGAGAAGCAAAAAAGAGGGGAGTTGTTGTCTACCTACTGTCTCCTTCAGGGAGTGTCAGAAGCAAAAATATTTGGACTGTAGAAAAGAAACAAAAAAATCTAAATTCTAGCAACAGTTGTATACAACTCTAGCATTTAAAGATTAAAATAAAACTTTTTAACTTCTTGTTGCTTAAAAGCTATTGGGTTCAAACGGATTAGTATTGATTTTGGTGATTTTAATTAAATTAATATCCTATGATGTTAATGAGTAAATGGTTATCTTTCTTTTACATTATATTTTAGATCTCAACTATTTTTTCATAAAGCAACACATTTTTTCGTTTAATTCCATTATAAATTTGAGTCCATAGTAAAATCCATTTCATTTGAGACTGGTTTGGAAATTTAATGCTCTGGTAAATAATTGTTTATTTTACCTTAATCACATTATGGAAGCTCTTTACCATTAAGGAGAATTAGTTCCCTACCTATTTACAAAACATCTCTCCTTACAAAACATGGATAGTTTAATTTTGATTATTGCCCTAATCACATTAAGAAAATTCAGTGTTTGATGTTCGATCATATCTTTAGGCAAATGATGTAGAATTTTGATTTTGATTATTACCCTTGATCACATTAGAGAAGCTATACAATTCAAACAATTTCAGCATGTTTTGTACAGTCTCTCCTGACAAAAATAGAAAATTTGATTTCCAGATGATTTTGAGTTTCTAGAAAAAGTTGTGGAAATTTGGATTTTGAGACGATTTTTCCTTTCCACTGTATAGACAATAAACATAGAGATTGATCTTGATATTCTTTGACTTTGATTTTTGCTAAGATTGATTTTGATATGCTTTGAATTTGATTTTAGCTAGTTACTATGACACAAGGGAAATGCAATGATTTCATTTGTGTATTCAATAAACACAAGATTTTATAATTGAGTAAAATATTCGCCATGCCTGGTGAGAGAATCGCTAAAAAAAATTATATATACATATCATATTATTGATAAAATTGCCTTCCATTTTTCCTATATACCATGGAGATTCGCCCATTTATTATACATGTAAATTTAGGGGGGGTTCTTAAAATTTTCCCTGCTCTTAAAGCAACTGGTGTTAAAACAATATTATTAGAAATAACCTTGCATATAAATGATGTTAATCATCCAGTAATGTGTAATGTGGTTACTGTAAAATGCACTTCTTTTAAATCAAAGATATCTAAGTAAAATCTAACCCCAAATTCGTTGTTAAATATTCAATGTAAATGACTGTAATCATCGTCTGATGTGGCTTCCCTCTTCAGAAAATTTCTGTTTCAACATCCCTTCAAGTATTGGTAGAACCCAAAGATGTGAATTTCAGCCTCCCAGTCAAATTCATCTTTGCCTAACATCCCTTTTAGGGAGTTTCAAGCCCAAAAGAGGTGAGTTTTCGTCTGCCTACTGTGTCCTTGAGGGAGTGTAAGAAGAAAAAATATTTGGATTGTAGAAAAGAAACAAAAAAAATCTCTTTGAATAATCAGGTTGGGGAATACAAGACAATATTCCTTGAGATTTCAAGGGATTTAAACAAATGTTACAAACCTTGATGACAAGGGGTTAGACATAAGTTAGAGAGGAAAAGGGAAAGCACCACGACCCTGTCATTTTTATTTGTCAAAAAAATAATCATTTTCATTTTCACTGGATATGCTTTACCACGTTTTCTTTGCAACATCTAGTGCAATTTCCATGATAATGAAGTGTTATGTACCATTATTCCATGATAATGAAGTTTTATGTACCATTTCCATGATAATGAAGTGTTTTGTACCATTGCCAAGAAATTTGAGGTTCAAATCCTTTGATTTACCCATATCTAAAGAAGAGACAAATGTAGGCACCTATAGGTTGTGGTCAAAATCAACTTTGTGCCCAGTTGCCCATTTTTGTAGTCCTTAAAGAACAAAATTCCTCCTCTAAAGATCCATATCCACATATGAAAGGTTTAAGGCTTATGGTTATTTCTAATACCAAAACTTTCCACTAATGACAAAATGTATTTTCCAAAGGAGTACTACGAATTTTAGCTATTGATATGTGCTTTTTTGTTTACAGATCATGGCCATTTTCACCACAAAATTGGTTGGGTGATTGTAGGTAAAACATAGGACTCAATCATGGATTACATGAACAATTCCAGTGGTTTCATTTGATATGCTTCTATTCATGGATCTAAAGCTTTAAAGTTAGTGTTCGCTTCTTGGATGGCAGGGACTCTGGTCAGGGTTGTTGTTTGTGGATTGATTTATGAAGGTGTTATAATTTGGTATTTTAGGAGGATCAAACCAAACTGACCTGTGAGAATTAGGGTTGAGAACTGTAGAAATGGCAATATGTAGTTAGCTTAACATTATTAATTTTTTTTTCCTTTTTTATCTAGAGGCTTTAGGACCAGGACCTTATCTGATCAGACCTCATGGCCAACCTTTTAGTCAAGGCCTTAAGGTATTTCCCTTCTTTATAAAGAAAACGCCTTACCTAAGTTCAGGTAAGGTCTTGGTATTATGTGAGTTAAAAATGATGATCCTTACATCGAAGTAGTAGGGTTTGTAACAAGGCCATGATTTTGCATTGTAGAATTTTACAACAGTCATCACCACTATCAAGAGTTGTGCAGCCATAGAAATGATGTTATTAGCATTTGTGTGAGGTTTTTTGAGTTTTCCAAATATTTTTATTTTTTCAAATTAAGTCATGAAATATATACTTTACAAACATACTAAGATGATAACAATTTTTTCTCTCAGGTCCATTGGTGGATAAATTAAGTACTAGGTTTGGAAGCTTATTTGCCATTACAGTGTGAAATTTTGAAACTATAGTCGTTGCGTGAAACTACAGTAACATTGGGAGTCGCATCTGTTACTTTTATTGGCCTTCTATCATTTAGGCAAACCTATTTCTAAGTTGGCTAGTTTGTAGTGTTCAGAGATTTTGTAAACAATATATGATTTTTACACTAGGATTCATCGTATTCATCAACTTTATAGAAGATTCAATGCATAAATTTTAAAGGAACATTAATATTTATTTTATTTTTATTTAATTATATATTTTTTTCGAAGTATGATAGGAGAATCTGACATCAAAAGTCATAGGCATAAGACACATGTTGAGCCAACATGACATATATCCACATTAGTGTTAAAGGTGGATTACCATCAAAAAATTAATGTTGTTGGGGCATTAATGTGAATTAATATGTATCCTTGATATGGTTGAGAGTTAGTGAGGATTACCATAATATATATAATAATTGATATTCCAAAATGTGAAGATAGTTTTGTTGGTTGGAACAATGCTACAAGTTATAATAATAGAGAATTTTATGAGATTTATATGCAATATTAGTTCAATAATTAATAATAAAAAATATAGTCTTAGACACCCTAAATCAATTTCCATTTAAACAGAATTTCAATTTATACAACTTTAAAATTTAATTTCTGCTAAATCTATTGATCTTATTTAGATTTGTCTATTCCTACGTAACTATGGTTTTTCAAATTATGCCTTACGGCATGATCTTAGTTAAGTGCCAATTAAAATTATAAAAATTTGATAATATATATACCTTGATCGATGGTTGTGTCCCAACAATAACTTACCTTCTTTACCTATTTCATTATCATTCTTATTTTACATTTTAAAATGACCACCCTGGCACTCTTTTAAAGTTAGTCTTCTAAATTTCTCTCTCTAAAGATAAAGATATCACTAACCATTCACAATTATTCATTACTAGTGATAGAATTATTTGACCATTCTTATAAACTTTGCTTCATATTTCTATTCAAAGTATCAACCTCCAGTGGGTTAACTCAACTGTATTTTAATTTTATTTTAGTGTTTTATCGGAAGAGATCCATATGTGTCGTGGAAGAATATGTACGAATACTTCGATGATTCACTTTCTTCTTTTTGTTTCATTATTTTATCAAATATTTTTATTTTTCATTATTTATTTATTAATAATATCATTGATTTTTAAACAATAATTAATTCTTTTTATTTATCCTAGATAAAATGTAGATTAGATTATTCACTATATATGGGATGTTTCTAAAAACTATTATATAATTAAATTTTATACAATTTAAATGTTATAAAATGATTAGTTTCTTTAAAATTATTAGAGAATGAATTTAAAAAATTTAACTTTAATTATATTAAATATTATTAAGTTTGCACATGTACTTCCACATTGAAGAAAACATTTCATAGGTATATTAATTTCCATTTTTTTTTATTCATTTTTTATGCAAACATTTGCTTAATTTATGGTGGGTTGTAATTGATGGTAAATATTTTATTTTGGTTAATATGAACTATTTTAGATTTTAGTTTTAAATGTTTTCCTATAAAGTTTAAGAATGAAAAATCATTACACAAATATTTAAAAATCCTAGCATAAATATTGCAACTACATGTAAATATCATGGAAAAAGAATCTGAGCTATCTATATGGCATAAAGAGGCAACTAGACCCTCAAAATTATAGTATAAAATAATAAAAGAATCAGACTTTCAAAATTATAGTACAATCAAATATTTGAAAAATAAATTTAATAATATTAAAAAATAAATAAATAATTGTTTTTTAAGCTTAAGTAGTATAAGCTAAAGTAGTCAATGTTATCATTCCTGCGTAGAATCCGACCTCATTGCTGCATAGAATCCTGCCTTGGCCAGGAATAATAATATAGAATTGAAAACGCTAAAATGATAATCGTCACCTTCTTAATTAGGATAGGTACTAATATTCTATCATGCTTCGCACCCAAACGCTTTCATTTTGTCTCAATCGGTGACTCATAAGTCATCACGTAGATACGGCAAAGTAGTTGCAAAAAGAGTCGTGTATGAGCAGGAGAGAATCAGGATGTCCAAGGAAGCGTCCAATTTAGGTCGATTGTGATCCTGTGCAATTCAAGAAAACAAAAATCAGAAAAAGCAGGCTAGCCATGGCAATGAGCAGACAGGTTGAAGCTTAGTTGGTGGGTGGTTCTTCGTCGTACTATAAACACGCACTCACACAAGGGGCCGACACTGGGCAATCATTTCGTTATCAGTATGAAAAAGCAATCCAGCCCATCGATTGATTAGATTAGATTAGTGTGGGTGAAAAGAAGTCGAAATGTTTTGAGTTTGAGACCGCAATACCATGATCTATCCGAATGAAAATCATTCATGTAGAGATACCAGTACATTAGAAATGGGTTGTACAGTCGTTATATGTGAGCGGTTGAAGGATGCAAGGTATTAAAAATCATAGTGGGAATCGTCATGAGTGCATGTGCTTGCATGCGCGCCACTATGGTCCACCTTCCACTCCAAGCCGGCGTTTTCTCAATTTTTTTTTTCCATGGTAATCTTAAATCTAGGTTCCACAATTCTCACAATTCTCAGTTCCGTCCCCTCGACTAGGTTTTACTGTGCAATTCTCCGCTTTGTTAACTAGCAATACCGTTTAAAGAAGACAAGGGAATCGCAAAACCACATCCCAGGGATGACATGAAAGGAAGAAAACAAACATTTAAGAAGGACAAAGCATTATTAGAGAACCGACCTTACTAGATGAAGAATAATGAGGAAGTTAATGTCTCCTGGATGGAGCATGTTGATGAAGAGAGGCATTTCCACTTCTTACAATTGTAGGTGTCTCATTGTTAGAGGGTTAAAAGATTGATTAGGTTTCTGCGATTTATTATGTAAATCTGGATGTTATCGGAGATTTTGATATAAATATAAGAATATTTGAAAAAGGAAATGATAATGTTAATTATTTTATTAAGGGATTTATTCTTAATTATTTTATAAAGAAACTTGGTTTTGGTAATTTAATAATGACAGTAAAACATCTCACAAAAAAAATGAATAAGTATCTTTGTTATTTACAAATTGTAAGAGTGAGAAACTAGCCAACGGAGTGTTTGAATAAATCAATTTTGAAATTATAAAACAGAGCATTTAAAATTAAAGTGGGCTTTTTGGTTTTCAAGAATATGGTGATATGTCTTATTAGGAAAATGGTGAGAATATGAGTTAATCCGCCGCAATTTTCAAGTTACATAGATATTAAAATACAGTATATTTTATTATCTACAGTTAAAGATTAAAAATATGAAAAGAGATAAGAACAATTGACTTTTTCAAAGAGCTAAATATCATGGAGATAAACCATAATCATGAACATAGACTAAAATATAATTACTTTTAAATAGAAGTAATAAACCACAAATAAATGGATAGAGGACAAGTGAAAAATCTCTATGGTTAGATTCCATAAACTAATTATGTAAAGACAATGTACAATGAATACTCTAAATATTCACATATAAAAAGTTATATCTATAAAGAGTAGAGCATGTGAAATCCACATATGAAAGATTCAATAATGACTACTTAACAAACACTCGGATGCGGGTGCCACCTTGACCGATGGAGGCCATGTGCCTGCCACGAGGAATGCCCAGCGAGAAGGCGACTTGGAGTAGAGCAATGAATCGCATTAAACCTTCATTGAATGGCATTCAATGCCAATTACACCAAACGCCATCCCAAGGAGTTTACAAAGGGTTAGGCAGAATGTTCAGACGCGGAATGTTGGAGAAGAACTGCCTGTCGGAATAGGCAAGGAGTAGTCACCCAATTCAGCAAGAGAAGGGCTGCCTGGTGAGGAAGACAAAGGGTGCCGGGGTGGGCAGGCCTGTGCGCATACCTAGGCTCAGTGCAGGGAAGAACTATTCCAGGCATCGAGGGAAGCTGGAGGCAGGGGCTAACAAGTTGAACCGCTCCTTCCCGACATTGTACATTACAGCAGTAAGACAATCTCAATTTCGCAAGGCAAAGGGGAATAAGGAAACGCCTGAGGTTACGAGTCAGCTGCTGGAAGCTAAGGAATATCAAAGGCTTGAGATGGCACCCCGGGAATGTGCCACGTCTCGACGAGGGCAGAATTATGGACAGAGGGGGCATTCTGGAGGCAGAGGAGCTCCTAGCCTGCAGCGTGTCTCCCCAATTGCTTATGCCTCGCCAGGCTCTCCTGGGTCTGAGGATTCGGGGAATGATATAAGTAACACGGTGCAGACAGTCAAGTTTAAATACCATTGTCGGACGCATAGGCCTATTGTCTCAGCGCTGATCACAGTTGTTTTTGCTGAAGAAGATGAAGAGGACGGAAGCGGGAGGGAGGCTTCTGAGGAACAGGAGCCGAGTTCGCACCACTTATCTCAGAGCAGAGGTAAGGACGACAGTTCATACCTCCCCTCCTCTCAGAGTAGTCTTGAAGACGAGAGCACGGGCGTTCAATCGGCAGAGCAGGAAGAGGTTCTCCGAGAAATCGGCAACATAATGGACATGGATATCACAAACTTGGCTCAGCACTTAGTGGAGCAGCCACAGGCAACGGAAATTCCAAGGAAGAGCAAGGAGCTGGACCACATATTTGGCTGCAGACTCTACCCAAAGCTTCCTCCCGGAATACATCGGATTGAGGACATACCGGAAGGCATGGAGGTGATCTGCGAGCCCGATCCGGAACGGGAAGCAGCAGAATGGGAGGCTGAGCAACGAGCTGCAGAGGACAAGGCGGAAAGCTCCAAAAATGCACCTGACATTCAAGGCAAGGCGGGTAAGGTCTAAGACCCAGGATTGGGGATTTTGCCTTTGATTTTGATATGTTTTCGTTTCAAAAGCCATGTTCGGGAGCAGCGCCCTGTGGTCCTCAACCATGACGACGTGGTATCCGGCCAGCTACCTCTCTAGACACGCAGGCACCTATGCTCTGCTATTTTTTATCATGCTTCTTGTTTTGGCAAATTTCCGAGCTGTAATGTATAATTCTCTATACTGGAAATGCTTTTTTGGGAATAGCTATTATGTAATTGTCTGTTTGGAACAGTTTAAATGCTACTATCAGGTCCTTCCTTCTAAGCAGGACAGATTTTGTATGGAAAAACTTGACAGAGAGCTGTTTTACTGCTCTCAGAGGCTTAGCCCTCTTGTAAATATTTTTTCTATTTTCTTAATATAAGTAGTTTAGCATTTGCCCAGAGGAAAAAAAAAAAAAAAAAAAAAAATTGATTACTTAACAGACAAAATATTTTATCTATTAGACAATGTACTTATTAAATTGTAATAAATTAATAAATTTGTTTGTTTTTCTTATTTAATAAGACTAGCCTATTGTTTAAGAAACCATAGCCTAAAAGTATTTAAACTTTCAAATCACTCAAATTTTGTACTTATCATCAGCCATACCAACCCTTATCATCCTTGGATTTTTTTTGGTCTCTCATCTTGACTACCATGAGTTTTAAACCTTTGCCACCTTACAAATGGAGCCCTAAGTGTCTATTTACACCAACTAAGTTTGACCACACTTATCTCTCTCTATCTGAACCCATGGATCAAACAATTCTGACAATAACAAAGAAATGAAAAACATGGTTGATTCTATTCCACTATGGATGAATGATGTATCTATGTTTTAGATTGTTGTAAGCACTTTTCTCTCGAGATTTCTCATGCTATTGAGATTGGTTAAAGGGGGTCTATAGGGCGTTTTCTAGAGCCATGTATAAAAAGCCATGTAACATGTTTTTATTAAGTAATACAATTTGTTGTGCGTGTGTATAATGACCATCAAAAGTAGCTCATTTAACAAGCCCATATATTATGTAGAGTTATATAAACGATGATGCATTTTATTCAAATCCATTATACGTAAACTTATATGTCATCATTGAAATAAATAATTACACTTAGAAATTATAACGTGCTTATAAACATTTCAACTTTATATTATAAAAATACCAATCCAACTCTTTTATAAATTTATTTAATCAAATAATAATAATTTTAATATAAAATAAAATTTAATTATTTAAATATTATTTAATTATAAGTTTTATCAAAATATTAAATATATATTAAATATCTTAACTATAATTTTTATTTTTATTTTTAAATTCTCTTTCTCATGAAATTAAGGAACAAAGTAACTTGTTTATTCATCCACTAGGAAAAATCTCACACTATCAATGATTAGGAGCTTGAAAGTTAAAATTCAATGATCAAATATTCCATCCATATGAATGGCTGGTAATTAGCTCTTTATTCTCTTGAAATTGTAATGATTTAACACTACTTCAATATCGAAAATTAAATCCTCGTGCCCACTCTTGCCCCTTTAATACATTTCATGTTTATTTCTTAAATTGGTAAAGTTTTACAACTTTATTAAAAAAGTTTATTAAAGAAGTGTAAAGGTTATATATATGCATAAGAATAAGAATAAAGTGAATGTGATAAAATAAGAATGATGACATAATAATTAGATTAATTATTTTAATTATATTAATTTAAATATATAAATAATAATTAATTTTAATAATTATAATTTATTGTTTATGTGTTTTGGATTGATGGTGATTGAGTGTTTTGTTAAGGACTCTTTAATGTGAAGTTACTGCTTCAATTTTTTTTTAGATTGGGTGAGTATATATTGGACATGATGAAATATGTCTCACGAGTTTACTAGAAAATAATACAAATTTTATAATTTAGAATTATTCAATGTAAGTGATTTTTAACTTTTAATTTTGATTGAATCTATTTTCATTTATGAATATGTAATTTAATCTTATTTTTATTTAAATTAGACGGGTTTTTAATATTATGTTATTATTATTTAGTTTAGTTAAAGTTTTTTCGCTTCTCTGTTTCTATTTATATTTTTAAATTTAATAAATAATTTAGTAATAATAATTAATAATAATTAATAAATAATAATATAAGATTATATAATTCTTCTAATCCAGTTATAAGTATTGCCCATGCCACTTGAACCAGGGAGAAATGATGATGCCCTCCACCTGGCAACCATCATTCCCTCTAAGTCACATTTGGCTTACATGCTCATTAAAGCCACCAACTTGGACCTATGGCAACGTCATTGCATTCTCAACTTCACTACTTGTTTGTTATTTCTCTAAGTTTATTTACTCTACGCCATGAAGACCACATGGTATTTTTCTCTTACTCTCTTATTAAGTGTTTGGTATCTCACTCCCACCTTCTTTGCTCTAGCTTCCATTGTCACTCCCGCACCACCAACCGAACGCTCTAAACGCATTAGCCCCATCATGAGCCATGAGTGGGGAAGAGACCACTATGCAAATTGTGGAAGGGTAAGAGTTCTCTCACTGACCACCCTTGATGAGAATGAACATTTGGGCAATGTTTGATAATTCCATTTTTCCTTGTTGAGAAATGACAAGGTTTATGATTTAGATTAGATTTATCTTTACATGATAATTACTTGTGAGTTTGTTGGCATTTTTATTATCATTACGTTTTCCTTCTTTCATCAAGAAATTACCATAATAAAAACATGAATATCACAGAAGACAAAAGAACAAACTATAAGCTTGAAGCCAGGGAAAAACCCCTCAAAGGTGAAAACCGAGAAAATTATCTTCTTATAGAATCACATCGAATTGAGATATCCAAGACCCAAAAACAAAGACTTCAACCGTTTATATTCCAAGTTAGACTATCCTTCTTAAAAAAAAAGTACATCAATAAGAGACTAGCAACAAATTTTCAACAAGAGATGTAATAAGGAAGATCTTCCACAAATCAAACTTCAAGAGACATTCTTCATCAACTTCATATTTTGGCCTTCCTATTATTCTGTGATTTTTCCAATCAGGTTGACTGAATTGTATGTGTCAAAATGATCTTGAATCATCTTCTATTTATATTGTTCAAATGGATGTAAATAGACATGTCCTTTGGGGCTGGGCCAACTTGAGAAGTAGGATAAATTGGCATCTAGAGGGGTTTCTAACCCATATTACATACTAAAAGCTATTTTTCCTTTTTTTACAATAGGCCCAAATAGGAGTTTGACTCTTTCACTCAAGAAAACCAAAATGCATGAAGAACATGCTTATTGAGTAGTAGTAGTAATAATAATAATAATAGTTTTTTTCTTCGTTTTCTTTTACATAAATATACAATCATATAGGTACAAAGACTATTATGAAGATCACACCTAGTTAAGTTTTTTTAACACTCACTCTTAACTAGGGAGGTATTCATAATTCCATAATTCTAAAATTGAAATATTCTCATAAGAAGAGTTAGATTCGTAAGGCATCTTTAAGGATCAAACATCATAACGAACAGTGTGAAATTTCAACATAGCAAGGCCTTCACTTGACAAGATTTAACTCTCCACAAGACTAGATCCCAGTCTTGGGAGGCATATATATATATATCCACCTTAGCCTCTCTAGGCACATACCCCATGTGAACGTTCACAATGTATGTACTTCCAATACATTCCTTATCATTGATTCCCAATCCTCAAAGAATATTTGTCCTCTTCGACAACACTTATCTTGGATACCATGTCTAATCCTCAAAGAGTGTTGGTCTAAGGGACTACTTCCTATCTTGGATTCCCAATCCTTAAGGAGTACCATTGTCAAATGCTTATTCAATCCTATGGACCCCAATATCCCTCCATGGCCTTCACTAGAAGTACGGTTGTTAGTTCTACCCTAGTCCATGACACATGAAGAAGAGAATATAATGCCCATTATCACTCCTAAACCAAGGAGGAGATCCTCATTCCCTCTCAATCACGGAATATATCCTAGCTTTGTCTCAATTAGGGAGACATCATCAAAATCCTTATCTAGTCCTATACATAATCAACACAACATCTACATCTACATCATATTTGTGCTTCATCCTTATTTCAAATTTTATCCTTATGATAGGGTTTCTTATCTCCTAACAATATCACCTCATATCAAACATTAAGTTTCCTAGATCGAATAACATTATCATCAATTGGTTCATCTGTCATTTTCAAGGACTTGTGCTTCCTCACACCTGCTAGCACATGTATTCTTCCTTCATAACAAAATTTTTGCCTCATATTCTTCAAAGTGTCATGTCATCTTTCCAATATCTATTCTTCCCTTGTGTTTGTCTGAGCCACCAAAAATGGTATTCACACAATTCAAGTGTTACATGATCAAACTGCACAACTATAGGTACAACATCATTAAGAAAAAAAAATTGCACCCTCTTCACATGCTATAGCAATCTTTCCTATCAAGGAACTGAGTCATATCCCAAGCAGACTATCAATATCAAATTTTCCATATTATAATATCCTCTCGTCATAGTATTGTGTCAAATTCGGCTACTTGCAACTTCTGAAATCAACATTCCTTTAGATGTTCTATCTTCGTATTGCAACAAGGTTTGACTTCAAATTTCAATCATCAAAATGTTCCTCGAATATGATCATCAACTATAAACTTCAATATCATCAAAGTTATTGTAGCTCCCTCTTTCCATCAAGCTCATCATTATCACAAATTCATCATCAAGCATGAGTCTTTCTTTACTTTGTTCCTCCATCTTTCTCATCTTACTTTCACAATTTCATTATATATCTATTTTTCTCCCCAGAAAGTACAACCAAGAAAAATATACAAATGAAAGAGCATGATGTCAGTCATGTTATTGTAGGGTTTCTATGATTATTCAAAAGTGTACTTCTAGGGTTCTAGCTGCAAACCCTAGAAATTCCTTGACCTAACCCTTATTAGGAATTTTATTTTCACAGGAAACACCAAGTCTTAGGTTTTTTTATTTCGAGCTCTAGGCTTGTCAAACTTTTTAATATATGACCTAGAGTCTTTCTCTCGAATCACTTTTATGTTAGGGTTTTGAGATACTTTAATATTAAAGAAAACTCAGCCTACATACTCTAGGTTCCATTTTCCAAAAGCTAGGGATTCCTTAGTGGCCTTTGTTTACAGTATAGAAAAGGGAAAAGCCTTACATCTTGGAATATACTTCCTTTTCCTCTTGTGTTGTCCCTTTTTGTTTGGGTCTACGGTTTCTAGTTTGGCAAGTGGGTTATACGGCTGTATCTCTCTAAGTCTAAGAAATAAAATTGGAGGTTTTATTTTTGATATAGTCTCAATTGGTCCTTCTCCTCACTTTTGGCTTTGGTCTCAACATGTCTTACTCATGGATTCAAAATCAGATTCAAACTCTTGTGCCTGAACTATATGTGAACATTGTTAGAAAGCATATGCAATAATGAACTCTAAAATACACAATATTTATGTCATGATGTATAAGCGATGAGTCGTTGATTGTAATGCACTAGATTTAGTTGAGGCTCGACAACAAAGAATTGCATGTTTGGAGGATGATATCGTTGCTCTTTGTAGCATCATTATGGATTTGCAACATCAAGACAATTGTCTGACAAACCTAGTGGAGGAGCCTTCTCAAGGCACTAACCTCAATCTCCATGCAAATAGCACTGATTAAGTAATTTCTAAATACATACCTAGTGTTAAATGTGCATGGATTTTGTTGCAATTTTTTCTAAATATATACTTCTAGGTAAATAAGGGTATTGACTGATTATAAGGATTTTGATGTAAACTGAGTGAGTGTAGATAGTGCAATTCAACATCCATGTTGTCCATGAATAGAATAACATTGTAATTCTCCTAGATAGCTGCAATTCAACATCCATGTTGTCCATGAATAGAATAGCATTGTAATTCTCCGAGATATTTTATGTGACCAAGCACAAATTTAATACAATTACTCATTTCTATGAAAAAAATGAAAAAATCATACAAATACTTGTGATAAAAATATAATCCTTTCATATATTATTGACATTTTCTTTGTAGGTGATATCATTGTTATTATTAAAACTCTTGTGTAGAGAAATAAATAACCATCAACATGAATGTCGTCTATTCTAAAAATAATAAATAAATAAGCAAAATATTAACAAAAACAAATTCATATTGTTGTTGTTTAAGCTATAGAGTTAGTTAAAAATTCTTGGAATAAGGTTTGTTATTCTATAAATAGTAAATGAAAAAAAATAGTAACAACAACAATTTTATATAGTTGTTGTATGGGTTATAGAGTTAGTTAAAGAATCATACATGAAAGTTGGAAACATTAACAACATTTTTTAGTAAAACAATTATGTATTAAAATACAAACTAACTACTCTACGTTTAGAAAGACAAACAATAATTATATGTGTGTGTGTTAAACAAAGGTTATTATAGTTAGAAAATCTATAAATAAATATAAAGTAATAATACACCAAAAGAAAATTTATATACATAAAAATATATATTTTGCAAGCTAAAAAAATTGAAAACAAAGTACAAGTAACTCACACGATACTATTCACACAGGAAAATAAAATGAAAATATTCAATGCGAATAATGCGAATATAAACATTTTTTTGTTATCATTCCCACAAAACATTATTCTATGTATCAATAAAATATTTAATGTTTGTCCCACTTCATAATATTATTTATGAATATATACCCATAATGCAATTATTTAATGTTTGTCCCACTCCATAGTATTCACTCCATAGTATTATTTATAATTATAGACCGATAATACAATTTTGCATGCATCATAGAAATGGATTAAAATGTCTATGATCCATTGTGTTTTTATGTGTAGATGTAATATGTATATACACATTAATTACTTCCATTGAAACAATTTCTTCAACAATTTCTTCAACCTCACTCTTCTCACATTCCTTCCGCACTTTTTTTTGATTCCATAATTGCAAAGTTTAAAAACAAAGTCAGGGGATGCAATTGAAACTTTTGTCATTCCTCAGTTCCAATGTTTAAAAACAAAATCAAGGGGATGCCAGGGAAACAAGAAAAAAACAACCAAATAAATATGTATTAGTATTAAAAGGCAGATATACAAAAGTTTGGATGATCGCCAGTGCTTCTTATGTAAAGACTTTTGCCTTTACTATAAATCTTTTCTAATTAGAATAAAACGAATAAAAGCTAAAATATTAATTAAAATGATATCCAATTTTGGGTTAAATTAATTAAAAATTAAAATTTTTGTTTCTCTATTTGCCTAATAATTTGTAGTTAATTTTCTCCTGAATTTATTTTCGCTGCCCATACTACTTATATCAGTTCAAATTTACCATATAAATAAATAGCATCTTATATATTGAAACTATATCACAAACCATAATTATTAATTAAAATTAAAATTATAAAAATTTAATAATATATATACCTTGGTGGATGGTTGTGCGTGCAACAACAATATACATTCCTTACTTATTTTGTTATCATTCTCATACACATTTTTGCCCAATTAATCCTTTACTGCTCTCCACCAAAGTTAGTTTTCTGAATTTCTCTCTATAAAGATAGAGATATCACTGCCCATTCACAATACGCAATTAATCCCATACTACTCTCTACCAAAGTTAGTCTTCTAAATTTCTCTCAATAAAGATAGAGATCCCATTAACCATTCACAATTACTTATTACTAGAGATAGAATTGTTTGAAAATTCTTCTAAACTTTGCTTCACATTTCTATTCCAAGTATCATCGACCTAATAAGACTAGACTTCACATTTCTATTCCAAGTATCAACGACCTAATAAGACTATAGCGGGTAATTCAACTATATTTTGATATTATTTTGTGTGTTTTGTCGTTCTGCGATCTTGTGTATCACACGGAAGGGAAGAGATCCATATGTGTCATGGAAGAATATGAGCGAATGTAATAAAGCTAGCTAAGCAATTATATTAACGAAATTTTTTTAAAAATTTTATAATTCACTTTTTTTTCTTTATTTTATTACTTTTATTAAAAAAATATTTTTTCATTTTTTATTTAGCAAAGATGTTTTTTAACCAACAATAATTAATCATTTTAATTATCCTAAATAAAATGTAAATTATTCACTCGATATATTTGATGTTTCTAAAAATTATTACATAATTAAAATTCTACTCAATTTAAATGTTATAAATGATGCAGGTGCATGCCATTCAGACAGGAAAAAGCCGGAAGTTTCTATGTTTTCTAGTTTAAAAATAGGAATAGGGTAGAAAATAAAACATGCTATTTTTTTCAGTTAAAAATAGCATAAAAATAATGAATAAAACTTGCTATCTTTTCACGGATAAACAAGTTGTAAAAAAAAAAGCCTAAATTTACTATGTAAAAAGTTTGCTTTTGTAATGGGTAAGGTTATCCATGTAAATAAAAAAAAGACTTGGGTGACCACGCTGATCAGAGATGGAGTGAGAGTGAGGATGAAGAATGAGAGGCCATGAATAGGCCATGATTTCTATTGTAAATATTTTATTTCTTAATTAATTAATACAGTGATTTGTGTGCATATGTTTTGTTTGAAATTTCACCGCTTTTAACATTTATCAGGGATAATATGCTGGATTTACTGTGTATTGCAATGCATGGTTATATGCATAGACACAGTTTAAATATTCTGGGTTTTGCGGGTTGCGGCCTGCATCAAGTGGTATCAGAGCAGGGAAAGTTTCCTGCGGAGAGAAGGATTCCAGAGCAACAGAAGTTGGTATTAGAGCTGGAATAACTCTGTTTGATGATGCACGTTTTTTTTTAAGTTAAGTTAATTGCATGTGATAGATGAATGAATGCAAGAAGGTTTTGTTGAAAACTAAAGTGTTTTTTTGAATGTGTGATGAATGATTGAAAGGAAGATCAAATTTTAAATATGATATGCAGCATACACAATTGCAAGTGAAGTGAACAAGATTGCAGAAATGAAGGGAGGACAAGATCATGAAAGATCTTAAGAGGTGAGATTATTTTTTTGATTTGAAGTTTATGAATTGAAGTTTATGGTTGCGTAGAAGTGGCAGTGAACCTAAAGAATCCAATAAGGAATTGTATAGAGAGAACAACTGAAGTGTTCTCAGGAGAGCGTGGGAGATTGCAGAAGCCTAGAAGAAGCAAAGGTGTTGCTCAGGAAGAGGTTCCAGATGGAGGACCTGTGCTTACCAAAAGACTAAGTGAGGAGAGCTTAGTGAGGTAAGACTGAGGTAAGACTGCAGCCAGGAGGACTAGCTGTTGCAGAGGCTTGTTGCAAAGGATGAGAAGAAGATGACTACAAATAGTCATAGCAGAGGTTCAGGAAAAAAGCCACAGTAGAGGACTTAAGAAAGAGGATGCCAAGGTAAATGGCAAGAAGCTGAGTCAAGAGGAATTTGAAATGGAACAAGGGGAATTTCTGGGAGATAGTGAAGGTGAAGACTTGAAGACTGAAACTTCAAGTAAGACCAAAGGGTCACATGGTTTTAAATCTGACAATTTGTGTATGTTTGCAAGTGAAAGACAATTGGCTGATATTGTCATAAAGAAGGAATCTTATCAGGATGTTGATGCAGAGAAAGAAGGACCAGCTGAAGATTGGTCAAGAGTCGTTGAAGGTATAAATGGTTATGTAAAGTTTCCAAAATCTACTCCTAATGAAGTTATTGAATTATACAAGAAACTAGATCTTCAGAGAAGAGAACTGGAGAGACAGAGAACTCATGCACAGGTTAATTTGCTGAGCAAACAAGGCAGGGAAGTTTTCATGAAGGACAGTCATGAAGCAGAAGGTGGTAAGAAGGCGAGACTAGCTGATAGTCTCATGGTGAATACAAACTAGCATGTTGAAATATTGCCAGAGAAAGCTGAGGAGAAAACCGGTGAAAATGTTTTGGGTCCTGAAAAAGACTTGAAGCTGCAGAGAGGAAAGTTCGTGACTGAATCCACAAATAATACCAGTGGGTCTTGTGATTTTAATGCTAACAATTTGATTGTGTTTACAAGTGATGAGACAAAGTATGTTGCAGAGGGACAGGAAGCTTGGGAGGTAGCAACATCTATGGCGGCAGTGGAAGCAGCATCTATGGTAGCAGTTGAATTAACAGAAATTGGGAACAACAGCAGTAAGCTAGACATAGAAATTGAAGAAATATGGCAGCTGATGATGCAACAATCCAAATGGAGGAAAATAGAAATGGCAACAAGCAAGATCAATCAGAACTTGAACCTGATTGACAGAAAGAAGAAGATGGAGGAAAGGACAACAACAATGCAGGGACAACAAAGGAATAAAGCATTTGGACGGTTGCAGAACAAAGTGTGGGACCCTGGAAGAAAAGAACAAGGACTAAAACGCATGATCAGGAGATCGTGATCATTTTCAACCTTGGGAGTCTGATGCAAGTGCATGCCACTCAGACAGGGAAAAGCCAGAAGTTTCTATGTTTTCTAGTTTAAAAATAGGAATAGGGTAGAAAATAAAACAGGCTATCTTTTTTTAGTTAAAAATAGCATAAAAGTAATGAATAAAACTTGCTATCTTTTCACAGATAAACAAGTTGTAAAAAAAAAGCCTAAATTTACTATGTAAAAAGTTTTTTTTTGTAATGGGTACGGTTATCCATGTAAATAAAAAAAAGACTTGGCCGACCGAGCTGATCAGAGATGGAGTGAGAGTGAGGATGAAGAATGAGAGGCCATGAATAGGCCATGATTTCTATTGTAAATATTTTATTTCTTAATTAATTAATACATTGATTTGTGTGCATATGTTTTGTTTGAAATTTCAGCGCTTTTAACATTTATCAGGGATAATATGCTCGATTTACTATGTATTGCAATGCATGGTTATATGCATAGACAGAGTTTAAATATTATGGGTTTTGCAGGTTGCGGCCTACATCAAGTTCAACTGATGAAAATGAGATTTTGGGGGTTGGCCAAAATCCCAATTCCTTTGAACCTCTTGATCCTGGACCTGTGGTTTATGGGCCCACAAAGCCTTGACGAAAGCATTCTTAAAACTTTAAAACAGAGATCTTCTATCGAACCAACCCTTTCAAACCCTCTTCACCATACTGATCATATCACTCAACACATCATAAGCTTCGGATATTTGTTTGAAATTTGCTTCGGCTTCCTTTGCAACAATTGCTGGATCCTTCTCATAACCCTTCTCAAAAATAGGAACCTGAAGTCTACGTGCATGTGTGCGGAGCTGTTCAACAGCCCCAGACCGAAATGTATCACAGGCAGCCATCATAACACTAAGCTCATGTTGCAGCAACCAATATGAAACCTTTGCAAGGTTTGTTGATTTCCCCACTCCATTTACGCCAACAAACACAACAACATACGGTTTGTCTTGCTCCTTGGCAGCATGCACATCCCTCAAAATATCAATAGATCGTTTGGGTGTCAAAATTCGAAGAAGAGCTTCTTCCATCGCTGCCTGTACAGTAGTATACTCTTGTGCTTGATGTCAGAAGCACCACGCAGGGAGAAAGCGCTGGAAAAGTGTGCTAATTTTAGTGACACAGGGGGGCTCGCATGCAAGGGGCGACGGTGCAAAAAAATGGAGATCGTCAAACGCATTTATAAAACATAAATAAGCGTTAACCCAATTATAAAAAGCACATAAACATACACAACATACACTAGAACATGATTATATATATTATATAGAACGGTTACATACTAAGGCATTTCAGCCTTAAAACGAGCTCATGCTCGGCTACATCTTGACCCTCACAAAATTTCTCACAGAACATATATCTCTCACATCCTATCACATTACATATATATAAGAATTTTTAGGAAGGATCAATCATATCCTCTGTTGATTTTCTCCACAAAAGCTTCATGCATGCACGGTTTAAATCTGCTTTATCCTTTTTAAATATGTTTTTCTGCTTTAAATCATGCTTTTCTTTTGTTCTGATCCTCTGGTCCACGTTTGCTTGCTTTGTTGTTGATTTCTCCCGCATCACACTCCCGAGGCACAAAAATTTATGACCTCCTGGTCATACGCTTCTCCTGGTCTTTAGCAATTTTATCCACTTCATTCCTTCACTGCAACCAACCACTGCAGTAACAGCCTTCTCTGTTACACTATACCTCACCAAGCCTTCCGCACACGGTCTTTTGACATCCTCTAGGTTGTTGCAAATCTTCTCACCTTCCGGTGCCGCTACCTACACAAAATATAAAGACCATACCTAGTCATACTTCGTTAAGAACTGTACCTCGTTCCTCGTTCCGCAGAATCTTTTACTGCTCTGATACCAACTGATGAAAATAAGATTTTGGGGGTTGCCAAAAATCCCAATTCCTTTGAACCTCTTGATCCTGGACCTGTGGTTTATGGGCCCATGAAGCCTCGACAGAAGCATTCTTAAAACTTTAAAACAAAGATCTTCTATCGAACCAGCCCTTTCAAACCCTCTTCACCATACTGATCATATCACTCAACACATCATAAGCTTCGGATATCTGTTTGAAATTTGCTTCGGCTTCCTTTGCAACAATTACTGGATCCTTCTCATAACCCTTCTCAAAAATAGGAACCTGAAGTCTACGTGCATGTGTGCGGAGCTGTTCAACAGCCCCAGACCGAAATGTATCACAGGCAACCAACATTACACTAAGCTCATGTTGCAGCAACCTTTGCAAGGTTTGTTGATTTCCCCACTACATTTACACTAACAAACACAACAACATATGGTTTCCCTTGCTCCTTGGCAGCATGCACATCCCTCAAAATATCAATAGATCGTTTGGGTGTCAAAATTCGAAGAAGAGCTTCTTCCATCGCTGCCTGTACAGTAGTATACTCTTGTGCTTGATGTCAGAAGCACCACGCAGGGAGAAAGCGCTGGAAAAGTGTGCTAATTTTAGTGACGCAAGGGAGCTCGCATGCAAGGGGTGACGGTGCAAAAAAATGGAGATCGTCGAACTCATTTATAAAACATAAATAAGCGTTAACCCAATTATAAAAAGCACACAGACATACAGAACATACACTAGAACATGATTATATATATTATATAGAACGGTTACATACTAAGGCATTTCAGCCTTAAAACGAGCTCATGCTCGACTACATCTTGACCCTCACAAAATTTCTCACAGAACAGATATCTCTCACATCCTATCACATTACATATATATAAGAATTTTTAGGAAGGATCAATCCTATCCTCTGCTCATTTTCTCCACAAAAGCTTCATGCATGCACGCTTTAAATTTGCTTTATCCTTTTTAAATCTATTTTTCTGCTTTAAATCACGCTTTTCTTTTGTTCTGACCCTCTGGTCCACGTTTGCTTGCTTTGTTGCTGATTGCTCCCGCATCAGACTCCTGAGGCACAAAAATTTATGGCCTCCTGGTCATATGCTTCTCCTGGTCTTTAGCAATTTTATCCACTTCATTCCTTCACTACAACCAACCACTACAGTAACAGCCTCCTCTGTTACACTATACCTCACCAAGCCTTCTGCACACGGTCTTTTGGCATCCTCTAGGTTTTTGCAAATCTTCTCACCTTCCGGTGCCGCTACCTACACAAAATATAAAGACCATACCTAGTCATACTTCGTTAAGAACTGTACCTCGTTCCTTGTTCCGCAAATTCTTTTACTGCTCTGATACCAACTGATGAAAATGAGATTTTGGGGGTTGCCCAAAATCCCAATTCCTTTGAACCTCTTGATCCTGGACCTATGGTTTATGGCCCCACGAAGCCTCGACGGAAGCATTCTTAAAACTTTAAAACAGAGATCTTCTATCGAACCAGCCCTTTCAAACCCTCTTCACCATACTGATCATATCACTCAACACATCATAAGCTTCGGATATCTGTTTGAAATTTGCTTCGGCTTCCTTTGCAACAATTGTTGGATCCTTCTCATAACCCTTCTCAAAAATAGAAACCTGAAGTCTACGTGCATGTGTGCGGAGCTGTTGAACAGCCCCAGACCAAAATGTATCACAGGCAGCCATCATAGCACTAAGCTCATGTTGCAACAACCAATATGCAACCTTTGCAAGGTTTGTTGATTTCCCCACTCCATTTACGCTAACAAACACAACAACATACAGTTTCCCTTGCTCCTTGGCAGCATGCACATCCCTCAAAATATCAATAGATCGTTTGGGTGTCAAAATTCGAAGAAGGGCTTCTTCCATCGCTGCCTGTACAGTAGTAGACTCTTGTGCTTGATGTCAGAAGCACCACGCAGGGAGAAAGCACTGGAAAAGTGTGCTAATTTTAGTGACGTAGGGGAGCTCGCATGCAAGGGGCGACGATGCAAAAAAATGGAGATCGTCAAACTCATTTATAAAACATAAATAAGCGTTAACCCAATTATAAAAAGCTCATGCTCGGCTACATCTTGACACTCACAAAATTTCTCACAGAACAGATATCTCTCACATCCTATCACATTACATATATATAAGAATTTTTAGGAAAGATCAATCCTATCCTTTGATGATTTTCTCCACAAAAGCTTCATGCATGCACGCTTTAAATCTGCTTTATCCTTTTTAAATCTATTTTTCTGCTTTAAATCACGCTTTTCTTTTGTTCTGATCCTCTGGTCCATGTTTGCTTGCTTTGTTGCTGATTGCTCCCGCATCAATAAAACAATTAATTTCTTTAAAATTAATAGAGAATGAATTTTAAGAAAATAATTTAATTATAGTAAACACTATTAAGTTTGCATATTCACTCCCACATTGAAGAAAACATTTCATAGGTATATTTATTTTCATCTTGTTCTTATTCATTTCTTATGCAAATACTTGCTTCAAATTATGACGGGTAGTAATTCATGGTAAATCTTTTATTTAGGTTAGTATGAATTATTTTCATAAATTTTAGTTTTAGGTGTTTTTTCTATAATATTTAATAACAAATCATTACACAAATATTTAAAAATCTCGACATAAATATTGCAACTACATATAGATATTATGGCAAAAAATTCTGAACTATCCATATGACATAAAGGAGACAACAAAACCTTCAAAATGGTGTGAGATAAAAGAAGCAATAAGACATTCAAAATTATGTTGCAATGAAATATTTGAAAAATATTTTTTTCAATAATATTGAAAAATCAATAATTACTTTTAAAAATTAGAAAATATAACTGATAGTTGTCAATGTTATCATTACTACCTAGAATCCTGCCTCATTTCTACATAAAATCCCGCCTTTGCCAGCAATAATAATATAGATATAGAATTGAAAACACTGAAATGATAATCGTCACCTTTCTAATGAGGATAGGTAGTAATTTTCCATGTGCTTCGTACCCAAAGGCTCTCATTTTGTCTCAAGCGGTGATTCATAAGTCATCACGCAGATAGTTGCAAAAGAGTCGTGTATGAGCAGGGGAAAATCAGGATGTCCAAGGAAACGTCCAATTTAGGTCGATTGTAAAATCCATGGCGCTGTGGATAGAAAAATCAGGCTAGCCATGGCAATGAGCAGACAGGTTGAAGCTTAGTTGGCGTGTGCGTCTTCGTCATACTATAAACAGGCATTCACATAGAGAGACACAAGGGGCCGACACAGACAATCATTTCGAGATCAATATGAAAAAACAATCCAACCCATCGACTGATTAGATTGGATTAGTGTGGGTGAAAATAAGTCGAAATGTTTTGAGTTTGACACCGCATTACCCAATGAAGTTCATAAATTTATACGCTCAAAACGCTGATATTCATGTAGAATAATGTGATTTGAGAAGTAAATGGCATGAGATACCGGTATTGAAAAAAGGCCACGAACAACAAAGTAGAAATGGGTTGCACAGTCGTTATCTGTGAGCGGTTGGAGGATGAAAGGTATTACAAATCATAATTATAATGGGAATCGCCATGAGTGCATGTGGTTGCATGTGGGCCACTATGGTCCACCTTCCACTCCAAGCCGGCGTTTCCTCAATTTCTTCTCTCATGGAAATCTTAACTCTAGATTCCCTAATTCTCAGTGGCCGTTAGAGTTGTCCGCTCGACTCGATTTTACTGTACAATTCTCCGCTTTGTTAACTAGCAGTACCATTTAAAGAAGACAAGGGGATCGCAAAAACACGTCCCAGGGATGACATTAAAGTAAGAAAAAATCGTTTAAGAAGGACAAAGCATTATTAAAGAACTGACCTTACTAGATGAAGAATAATGAGGAAGTTAACGTCTCCTGCATGGAGCATGTTGATGAAGAGAGGCATTTCCACTTCGTACAGTTGTAGTTGTCTCATGCTTACAGGATTAAAATATTGATTAGATTTTTGATATAAATGTGAGAATGTGTGGAAAAGGAAGTGATCAATGTTAATTATTTTACGAAGGGATTTGTTGTTAATTATTTTTTAAGAAACTTGTTTTCGGAAATTTAATAATGAAAGTAAACATCTAACAAAGAAAAAGAATAAGTATCTCTGTTATTTATAAATCGAAAGAGTGCGGAACTAGCCAACGGGAGTCCATGAATAGATCAATTTTGAAATTACAAAAGACAGCCTCTGAAATCAACGTGTTTTTTTGGTTTTCATGAATATGGTGATATGTCTCATTATGAAGATGGTGGGAGTATGAGTTGAACACTATAACTTTCAAGTTACATGGCAACTATAGCTTTCAAGTTACATGGCAGCTAAAGATTAAAAGTGAAAATAAACCATGACAACTAACTTTTTCAAAGAGCTGCATATCATGGAGATATATCATAATCAAGGGAATATATTAAAATAAAAGCATTATAACACAAATAAATTGTTACAGGG
>APFE031694840.1:231492-354677 GCA_000404065.3 Pinus taeda | reverse complement strand
CATCATCTAGGATATGATTCAATTTGAAATACTGCTCCATTTGTGCTAGCCATGCGGATGTGTGAGAATCGTCAAATTTATGCATATCCAATTTGGGAGGTCGCTGACTAGGTGGTGGATGGGTGTGCTAGACGTGAGGAGAGTGGCTAGATTCACCGTAATTGCCTTCATGGCCATTATACCCCTCCTCGTGGGCTTGCTCCTTGCCGTTTGACATAAAATCCTCCTTGCCTTTTGCCAGAAAATTCTGTAGCTGGATACTTAGTCCGCTAAGCTCTCTTTGCATTCTCTCCAGATCTAGTCTGCGAAGCTGAGTTTGGATTTCGTTCACATTTTCTTCCAGTTTGTCCATCCTTTCATTGGCCATCGCTTGAGCTCTAGTTGCTACCATACACCGACCTGATGAAAAATTTGGGACCGCCAAAAAAATTTCCCAATTAATTGAATGGTACCACCATGCTCAGCTCGTCGTCCTGATTTTAATGGGCTATATCGCCAATAAGCGTCCCGGAAGATCTCATATTTTTTTTTTTTGTTTTTTTTTAACTCCTAATGGAGTTTTACTCCTTCTTGATCAATACTGCAGTCGCCAAATCCTCAAAATGTCAATGCGGCCAAAAGTCCTGCGACAATTATACCCTGGTATAGGAACCCTTCACAACGCTTTTGGTCTGGTGGATCTGAGAGATCTGAATGGTGGATCGGGTAGCGCTGGACGGCTAAGCTGACTGCTTTGGCAGATCTGATGAATCTAATAGATCAGAACTGGCTGATTGGGACCGATGTTTGCTACTACTGCACTCCTTTTCTCAAGCGGATCTGGAAGAGATGATGAGTAAAAAGGAAACTAGGGTCTTGAGGAGAGTCAGGTGCTACAGATCGCAATATACATAAGGGTCTGGCAGTAGTACTCGGTCCAATGTTTCAGGGCTCTAACTAAGGAGGATAGACCGTACCCTTAGCCGTACCACCCGACTACCCTATCGTACGGGCGAGTAATCTCTCCGAGTGTTGTTCTCGGTGTACTGTAGCCGCGAGACGACCGATAGTTTATCTATGGCAAGGTTTCAAAGGAGCCTAGGGGGCTTCGGATATACCCAGAGGGTACGTGGAAGACAGTTCGTGCGCAGTTCTGTCTAATGCGCTACTACTCGAAGGGGTACCCACAGGGGTTACAAGGGAGTCCAACAGACGTGACCACCTCTTGTATTTCCTGCGTGCATGCCTCCCCAAATCCGCAGGTTTATGCGCTTAACGACAGATCTCGTGGTTTAAAGACGCCGGAACACGTCTCTAGCCGAAAAAAAATTGCTAAAATTTGGAGATCCCACCGAGCCCTGGAAAGTGCTCTGATACCACTTGTTATGCTTCTTAACCTGCAAAGTAACACCGAACAGAGAATATGCGAAGAAAAGATACCCAGAACACAGAATATGCGAAGAAAATATACCCAGAACACAGAATAGCAATGATTTTATTACTCAGAGAGAAATGTTCACAGGCCTCTTCGAGGGGGCAACCTCCAATAGAGCAGAGCTCGAATACAAAACAAGACACGATACTCCTCGCAGGGAGTCTCTATCCTTTATATATGACTCATACATGCAATACCACAGGCCAATACCATGGGTTTTATTAATACCGTCTATCTAATACTACCGCCCATTTACCCTTAGTCTACTACTACCGCCCATTTGCAACTAACTGTGGTCCCGTCATTAATTGCGGGTTAACCACTTACAAATATTAATATGGGCTTTATTGACTCTTGACTATGACGTGATCCCATGACATAAATAAGGGGGTTAGGGTGGGACCCTAACAGTCAAAGTTTGGTACGAAGAATTATTTTTATTTGCGTCAATCCCTCCTAAATCCTCCATCTAGAAGAAACCCTGGTTGAATAATGTCATTCCCAAAGTTAATACAATATGTTGGATCCTCATCCATAAGAAAATCCCGAACTTTGAAAATCTAAAAGAAAAAGAGGGATTTGTGGTTTATCACGCTACCCCCTTACAATAAACAAGAAGAATCTATCCCTCACCTGTTTTTATCCCATTCTTACACTTCTAAGGTTTGGGCCTTTGCCTTGGGTCCCTTGTTTACCTGTTTGAATATGCCTTATGACCTCTATGTCCTCATCACTAGTTGGCACAAACAATACTCGGGTTCTTTAGCTGGTAAGTCTTGCTTCAAATAGATATGGATCTCTCTCTCGAAGTATCAGTATCTATATTGGCAAATCTGGTTATCGAGAAACAACACTATCTTAAAAAATGTCTTTATCTCTCCCAAATTAACTGTTATTAAATCCCTCTCCCCATATGTGGAACTCTATAGAGAAAAATTAAAGGACCACGATCCTTCTTTGGATTGTCAAGAGAGACAATGGATGGATCTACTTATTGATCCCATGGGAAACCTTCCCTCCTCTGCTCCTACACGTCTCTAGTTAGAGGGAATTGGAAGCTCCAACTTTCAGATTGGAAAATTCTGCAAAAGAAATGGATACTCTTCTTTGACGGAGCTTCAAAAACGAATCCGGGTGTGGCAGGAAGGGGAGGGATTTTCTTAAATCCCGATGCAATGCGAGAAGTAGAGTATGCAAGGGGGCTTGGCCAAAAATTGAATAATCTTGCTAAAATATATGGGCTTCATCTCAGTGTTCAATTGGCTAAAGATCGTGTTGGATTAATGGGGCCTGACCCAGGTTCAGAGTTAAGTTAGCCAAACAAATCCCGATACTACTGGACCTTTCGGCAACAGTCCGTAGAGCGTGGACTGAGGTCTCACCTGAAGTAGTATGGGAGGGTGCTAGAACCAAGTTTCCGCACCCTGGAGATGTCTGAGGAGTTCAACTAGTTCGTGGTTTGACCCTATGTGCAGGTTGCTTCGCGCACTTTCCCATACCTCGTAGCCTGATATACTGCCTTCACGCAGCCCTATCTAGGGGCTAAACATCACGCCCTGTGTTATTACCCAAGACCTTAGTGGTATTCCAATGTTAGTTAATTATCCTGGCCTACTTGCGTGCTTTAAGTTATACTTAACAACATAATTCATTCATACAGATGCGCACAGTAAATAAACAATATGTAAATAAATAGTTTATTTTCAAATCATAACAAACATGCATTAACCCAAGAACAGATACACAAAATTATGACAAAACTTCTCTTTATTGATTCCTTCCTCAGTTACAAACTCGACTTGCCTTGCGCACTCAGCTGCAGGGGTCCGTGCACTCAGCTGCGGATTACTAGGCCTTTGCGCACTTATCTACAGAGCCTTCTCCTACTCTATGACCCAGAGACACACTTCAACTTGTGACTCAACCACTTAGACTTGTTCCTCCTTCCCCCTCCTTCTCTACTTAAAGCCTCGCTCTATTTATATAATCCCATGGTCTATGGACCATGGGTAGGTCTATCCAACCCACATTACAAAACTAGGGCGAATAACCCTGTGACTCTATCATACTTTTGTGCCCCATGCCCGTAATTTGCGGAGCTTTACAACAAGATTCGGTCAAAACTTGGGCTTTGAGCCCTAAAACATGCTGTGGGGGGATTCCATGCCCAACAGGCCCCCAACACAAACATTGTGACTAGCCCTCGAGTCACTCTGTCGGCGCGACGATCTTTGCGCGGAGTCCCTCCAACTATTCTCGAACTGCGTGGAGGTCAGTAGCACACTGAGTTGCTGCTTACTGGATCTGCTACATACATTGTTCCAAGACCTCTGTGTCCTAACTGCTTCTCTACATCTATATCGGTACTTGCTACATATGTTTATAGTCCCACGCCTTTGTCTGGATCCTTGGAGCGAGAAGACTGTGCTTCTGTCGGCTAGTCAGATAGCTGCCCCACCCGTGTAGGGCTTCAAGCAGATGTCATTCACTTTTCTTGGGAAGGGTTCTCCATTTAGTTTGATTAGCTGGATCGTGCCTCTGTTTGTGATCTCCTTAACCATGTATGTTCCCAGCCAATGCATTCTGAACTTTCCCGAGAATTTTTCAAACTTACTGTCATACAGCAACACTAAGCATTTACCTTGAAGGTGCATAACTTGATATGGTGATCGTGCCAGGACTTTTCATGCTGCTTTTGTACCTACTGATGAAAACCAGCCAAGAACCGTTCCTCCTCAAGTTCTTCCAATTGCGTGAGCCTTGCTTCCAGCGCTTCACGGTCCGTTATACCTGTGAGCGCTGCTATGCGTAGACTAGGTACAATATACTCCATCGACATGATAGCTTCCATGCCATAAAAACCGGAAAGGTGTTTGTCCCGTCAATTTCTTGTACGTTGTCCTATAAGCCCATAATACTGTAGGTACACACAGGTCCAATCGCTTCACTACGTGTTGCACACTTTGGTTAGTGCAGTCTCCAGTATTTTGTTGAAGGCTTCTACTGTCCCATTGGCTTGTGGGTGATATGGTGTGCTTTCCTGATGATACATCTGGAACTCTTTTGTGAGCGCGCTGATGGTTTCATTCAGGAAATGTGTACCGTAATCACTCATTAAGATTTTCAGACAGCCAAATTAGGTCAACACGTGTTCAAAAAAAAACTTCACAGCCGTAGCGGCTGCGCTTCCGCCCAACGCGTCAGATACTCCGTCACAGTGATGATGTATCGCGCGCCCATTTTTCCCAGGGGTTTGATAGGTCCCATAAAGTCAATTGCCCACTTTTCGAAGGGCTGCAACGTCATTTGCAGATTCAAATGCATCTCGTCCCTTCGCGATGGTTTACTGGTCATTTGACATATATTGTAGGCCTTACAGTGTGTTTTGAATCCTGATGAAGGGTTGGCCACCACAACCCTGCACGGAGGATCTTTTGTGCGGTTGCTCGTCTTGCATAGTGTCCACCTACAACGCCCCCATGTGCTTCTGCGAGGATTTGACTTTGCTCAAATTCAGATACATACCTTCGCAATATCTCATCATTTCCCATTTTGTATAGGTGCCCCATGATGATAGAAAAATCTGTCGCGCGCATCACCAATTCCTTGTTTTTTTGGATAGAGTATATCTTCGGTGCAGTCCCTGTTGTCAGAAAGTGGATTATATCTTCGAAGTGTCCATTTGCGACGCACACAACAAAGAGTTGTGTGTCAGGTAATCCTTCCTCCAAACTAGTAGGTTCCTCGCCCGTCTCAATACACAACAAGCGATTTGGTCCTGCGTTCAAGCGTCCACGTTACAACGCCTCAAAGTCACTATATTTGGAAACAATAAGAGGCACCTACATATGAACCCCCCCCCCCCCCCCCCCCCACCGCCCCCCCCCCCCCCGCAACACAGGCTTATTGACCAAGCACTTTAGCGTGGAATGGTTTGTATACATCTTGAAATGTCCTCCTAGCAAATAGTGCTGGTATTTTTGGAGCGCGTACACCATAGCCAATCCCTTGTGCTCAGTTGTGGAATAGTTCTTTTCAGCTTTGGACAATCTACGACTTGTAAACATGATAGGGTGATCCAAGCCCTCTTCGCCCTCTTGTGTGAGCACCGCACCCAACGCTATACATGACGCATCAACATGGACATGAAACTCCACATCCCATTTTGGGAAGACCAGGAATGGAGCGAAGGCCAATTTCCCCTTTACAACATCCAGGCTCTTCATGTAATCATCATTCCAGTAGAATGTGACATCCTTTTTCAATAGTTTCTCCATTGGCACGGTGATCTAGGCATATCTTTTGATGAACTTCTTGTAGTACCATGTGTGTCTAACGTAGCGTGCAACTGTTTTACACTTCGCGGTGCTTCCAAATTCAGAATTAATGCAATCTTCGCGGGGTCTACCATTAGTCCTTGTTTGCAGACCACATGTCCCAGTAGGTTCCCAAAGGGAACGAGGAACTTACACTTGTAGAGTTGAGGCTTCTGTGATCCATATCAATTTTATGAGACGAAACGCGTCGACAAATGTTTTCTCATGTGATTTTCGCTGAAAAATCTCTCATAGAACATACACTTCTTAAGGTTCAACGCAATCTGGTGTCGTCGGCAAGTATCCAACATCAAGTGTAAGCTTTCTACATGATGCTTAACCAATCCAAAGATAGTCCAATCATCCAAATAGACCTCCAGGAATTTGTGGATATATTCTTTGTAGGCGGCAACAACTATGCGCGAAAAGATGGTTGGCGCGTTTTTTAACCCAAACGGCATGACGGTGTATTGAAAGCAGCTCCATTCAGTGGCGAAGGTGGTCTTGCTCCTGTCTTCTGGTGTGATTTTGATCTGGTGGTACCCTGAGAACCCATCGGTGAAAGAATATGCTTCTTGCCCACCGACATTTTTTAATACTTCATGTGTGAACGAAGTTGGGAATGGGTCATGTACAGAGGCGTCATTCAACTTTTTGAGTAACTCAACGACCTTATCCACCATGGCATCATCCCAATAGTCACCAAGCGTTGCATACTCCGGTTTGGCCTCCATCCCAATGTTTACCTGCTTCGTTTTTACCAGTGCAGTGATGTCAGGATCTTCAACCAATGGTCCTTGAACCTCGCGATAGCCTTTAGTTTCTGGAATGTTAATTTTTCATGGATCTTCATCATCTTCCTCAATGTTTACATTGTAACACTCTAACGCGCAGCTCCGCTGGGTCACCCATTCCAATTGAAGCACTTCCATTGGCTCCTGGGGTATTCTAAAGATAGCTGCTTTTACTGCTTGTAGTGCATCATCAACAATATCCCACCAACGATCCTCAAACGTGAAGGTTAACAAGAATCCTTCGCGCAAGATATCCCATTTGCTCGTGCCATGGCGGAGCTCCGTCTCAATATACTAATTCATGGGTATGATATCCAGAGTATGATAGAACAGATGCACCCACTCAGGTTGTCGCTCTTCCCGGTAGACCTTGGTCCATTTTGCAAGGTGTGCACATGGATCATCTCGTCCCTCATACTTATCTATTAGCCGCATCTGAGGCATCCCAAACTGCATGCACATCATCCTTCTGCATTCACGTCAGTCCTCAAAACTTCTTTGATGCGTACCCCACCATGTTGCGAGCGTAGCGCGCAGTACCTATTTCAGAGTGTTGAAACACTGCTATTCTAGTACTTCTCTTTCAAATTTGTTCAGGAAATCATCCACCTCGTTCAACCCGTCATATATAGGCAAATCTCTTACCTATGTTGCCATGCAGCGCAGCGACCTTGTCATCATGTAACATTTGAGTGTGGTTACCTCGTGTAACCGGTTCTGCCATTGTTCTATTTCCTCGTCCGAATATGAGGTGCAGGAAGTTTCGCGCTCCCACGAGAGTCTGCCATCCGCTATTGGATTCACCCAGTCCTGCTCCCACACGGTTATTTTGTAGATACAGTCTAGATCGTCGTTGTTATCGTAGTCGTGCACTGGCTTTGTGTAGCGTGATCCTTCCGTAGGGTCTAATGGTACCATTACGCACAGTGAATTTTTCTCAAAAATCATCTTGCGCTTCTTTAGATTTATCACTCCATTCATGTCAGTGGCCCAATCTATTCCCAGTAGTGCGGGATAGGGATTGATGTCATCAACAATCTCTATCACTTCAAAATCTGCAAGTGCGCTCGCACCTTTGATATCTATCGTTATTCCCTGCAATCTTCCCATAGGTAGGATCTTTTGTTGGTTCGCCATTCGCAATTGAATAAGAGACCATTGCAGCACAGGCCTACCCATGTGCTCCCATGTCTGCTTTGGTAGGATGTTCGCGTCCGATCCTAGATCCAAAATCACTTGATCCATTTCATATTTCCCGATCTGCGCAGTCAATATCATGTCTCTTCCTGTTCGCGTTGTGTGATTCCCGAGCTTCTGGACTACATGCAATTCTCCTGGTGCGGTCCCAACACATCTAGTTATGAGTTCTTGCAGCCCCTTCACAGCCTTATTGCCATGCATCAGCTTCATGCATGTCTCTAAGAATGTAGTGAGCATCGATGGGTCCATTTCTGGTTCCAGTCTGTCTTTACTTCTTGAAGTAGAAGCATCTGCAAAGCTCCTCTTAGCTTCCATGAATGTCTCTTTGGCGTGCTCTAGATCAAATTCAGGTTCCTTCGTCGGAGCCTTGCGAACCCAGGTACTTTCTTTGGATTGCTTGCCCTTGTCATCCCCCATCGTAATACCGCTTCAGAGCATGATATTTACATTCGGGTCTTCCTCGCGCAGCTCAGACCTCATCATTTGCAGGTTCTGAGTCAGGGGAGATTGGAGTGCTCCTTTATCGTGCAACCTCGCTATCAGCGTGGGACAATCCTCCTTCTCATGATCAAACTAGATACAATATAAGCATGATGGTCTTGTTGGATTTGTACAATCGCGAGCATAATGCCCTGGTCCTCCACAATTGTAACATATCAGTTGTCCACGACCTCTTCTTGGTCCCATTCCACCTCGACCTTGTCACGCCCCTGAAATCCAATGCGCGCCATCCCTGTATTTTGATCGAGGGCCCGTGTTTCGGTCTAAACTCTGTAGGTAGGAGTCTGATCCATCATCAGTCCATAACTTCTACAGTTGCGCTCATCGTGGCCTATTAACCTACAAAAATTACAGAACAACTGCTGGGAATTCTGCGTATACTTCTGTAATAGATGGCAATTATCTGTAACATGCTTCCCTCCTACCTGAAAAATCGCGCACCATAATGCAGGTGCCGCGCTCGGTCCTAGTTGTGTCTCTGGTCTCAATGGCATTGGTCCTCCTCCCGCCACATAGTTCGCGAAGACTGGACAATGGTCGTTGTCATGTCCCTAACCTTTGCACTTTATGCACCATACCTCCTCACGCGCTTCTGGGCGGGCCATCTTGTCTTGTTTCAAACTCTGCATCTCAAGGCACAAGTTTTTCAACTACGCATGTATCTATTGAACTCCCAGGTTAGGATCTTGTATCGGGGTCTCGTGCAGTCTCATTGCGATCTCTAAGGCCTCGACTTGAGTGGTTAGCTTCTACTGTGACAACGCGTTCCTTAGATGTGGTGTTAGCGATGCTACAAACCATGCGTAGTGTTGTCCATCCGTCAAGGTCATATTAGCTTCACGAATTGTACACTCCAATCTCTGATCCAACTCCCAGGGGGTCTTGCCTAGAAGCATCACGATTTCCTTAAATCCAATGATCGACTGTGTCTCTGATTTTGGCCTACTAAATTCTTTGTTTAACGCCGCTTGAATATCTGCGATCCCTGCGTTCGGATTTTCATTGGAATGCTTAATATACCAATTCAGTGCGCGATCCTGTAGAGTGCTGACCAACGTTGATTTCTTTATATTGTCATCCGTGACTCCCTGTGCTTCTCATACAACCCTTACCACGAACCAAAACTGGTCCGGATCTTCATTCCCTACTCCTTTGAACACCGACAACTTTATCGCGCTTGCCATATTGAAATGTGTTGGCGATGAAGGTGGTGTGGGCAAAGACGGGGGTGAAGATGGTGAAATTAGCGGTGGTGTAGGTGGAGGTGGTATGTGCAGAATTTGTTGCCTTATCAAACTGATCGCACTTCTTGGTGAAACCTTCGCGAGCTCTTCCTTTCTTTCTCATGGAGGTGAAATCAAGGGGCTAGTTTCTAGTTCTGCACTACCTTCGTTTTTGTAGATCCTCCCACTTCACGTAGCCCCAAACATCAATTTATTTGCATAACCCACTTTTCACACAGTAGCATTTTAATCCAAGTGTTCAAAGATTTAACGTACTTACCTCGCGGTCCTTTGAGGAAGCGTCGTTCTGCCTCGCTATAGCTGACTGAAGTATCTACTGTGAACTCAGTGATAAATCCTCTTATAATTCAATCCAGCCAGTGATCCACAGTGCGCACGATCTTATCTTTCGATGCTTCCAGTTTGCGCACCAACTCTGGAGTCCACACAATAGGTTTGTCGAGCCTACACCTTCCTTGATTATCTGCTAGCTTCATGATCCACTCGTACAACTTAGAGGGGAGGGATGCAAAGAAAATTTCGTGGATTTCCGTATATAAGTAGCAATCTAACCACTCTTCCTTTGATAATCGTGGATTTCTGTTTTCCTGCGCTGCGAACTCGAGAATCTTTCTGTCCAACCACTCTTCAATTCCTTTCTTTGTCGGATTCCAGTGATACGACATCAGACATCTCTATGCAGATCCCGGTCCCGGCAATGGAACCATTTGTTGGCTTAATGGGGCATGACCCAAGTTCAGAGTTAAGTTAGCCAAACAAATCCTGGTACTACTGGCCCTTTCGGCAACAGTCCGCAGAGCGCAGACTGAGGTCTCACCCGAAGTAGTATGGGAGGGTGCTAGAACTAGGTTTCTGCACCTTGGAGATGTCTGAGGAGTTCAGTTGGTCCGCGGTTTGACCCTACGCGCACTTTCCCGTACCTCGCAGCCTGATATACTGCCTTCGCGCAGCCCTATCCAAGGGCTGAATGTCGCACCCTGCGTTATTACCCAAGACCTTATGGGTATTCCAATGTTAGTTAATTATCTTGGCCTAGTTGCGTGCTTTAAGTTATACTTAACAACATAAATAATTCATACAGGTGCGCGCAGTAAACAAACAATATATTTGCAAATCATAACAAACATGCATTAACCCAAGAACATATAAACAATCATGACAAAACTTCTCTTTATTAATTCCTTCCTTGGTTATAGACTCGACTCGCCCTACACACTCAGTTGCGGACTACTAGGCCTTTGCACACTCAGCTGCAGAGCCTTCTCCTACTCTACGACCCAGTGACACACTTCAATTTGTGACTCAATCACTTAGACTTGTTCCTCCTTCCCCCTCCTTCTCTACTTAGAGCCTCACTCTATTTATACAATCCCATGGTCTGCGGACCATGGGTAGGTCTATCCAGCTGACATTACAAAACTAGGGCAGACAACCCTGTGACCCTACCCCGCGCCCATCATTCTTGGAGCTTTACAACAAGATTCGGTCAAAACTTGGGCTTTGAACCCCAAAACATGCCTTGGGGGGATTCCATGCCCAACAGATCGTGATGTTTCTTCAGTAGTAATCACGGGGGAATCCCTTATCACTATTCAACACCTTCATATAGACTCTCTTCCAAAGAACAACCACTTATCCCTTCTCCTTTGTAGAATAAAAAACATCCTCAAATATTTCTCACAAAAGGCTTATTCCCACATCTTATGAAGCCAAAACAAAGAAGTAGACTCTTAGGCTAATCAAGCTTGTTGTCTAGACGCAGGTTAGTGTGAAGTCAATGGTCTGCTAGGGTGGAAAGTTATTCCATGAAAACGTTAAACATTGTTATAAGCTCCTGCCTCCTCATCTGGATAGTTAGAATAAAGCACCACGATTATCGTTCTAAGAAGAAGTGTAAATAGCCCCCTTCATCTCCCTTGATACCTCCCTCCTTCACAAACAAATTTGTGTCTCACATATGGCGTCAGGATCTCGTCACAATGTTTGAGGTGGCAACTTATGGGGAGGAAGGCCATGCACCTATTTACTCAGCATGTGCAGTCAAACGAGTTCGAACTACCTTGCATTTCCCCCTCCTCCTTAACACCAATCTTGAGGGATAATGTTTGTGTATAATTTATGTATCCCATGACATATTTGCTTCATGGAGTGTGGGAATTAGTAGGACTTCGAGCTACATTCATGGTGGGTGAAATCATGTTAAGGAAGCAAGCGTTGATTCGAGAAGGTGCCATTGAGCGTCAAGGCAACCTATATACTGGTGGGTTTATCACTCCTTTATTTCCTTTGAGGCTCAAAGCTCTTCCAAGCTAGGGGGCCTCCTACCCAGTGGTTGGAAGGTTTTTTGGCTCAACTCTGTTTAGATGCATAGGGATATAATTATCTTGTCCTCTTCTGGTTTTGTTCACTCCTCCAATTCCGCAAGTTGATGGAATAATTTCCCTTCAGGCACATCAGAGGTGACTCACATTTCATTGGATGTCCAATTAGAAGTTTTGATTGTAGGTGCTGTTGTTTCCACTTTTGAGCCTGGGGCCTCTTTGCCATCTCGTGCGTTTAAAGAAACCTTCCCAATGGCCAGAGGTGGTCACATGAAGAGGAATTCTTTGATGGTTCTGTTCTTAGCTCCCCTGAAATTGCAAGCTCACCATAGGTATTTCTTCATTAGTGCCTTCATCTCTGTTATGAATTGTTGTCTAAGTATGATTGGCCCCTCTCTCGCTATCTGTGGGTCTCTTTTCTGGTGTCGTACTACCACAGGCCTTCTAGTGCGAGGTGCCTCCCCTGCCCAATCCTCTCCTCCCCTACCAATTGTGTTTGGCTCTTTGCAACTTTGGGCTCTTGCGTCTTATGGAGACAAAGACTTCCCCTGCTCTTCCTTGGTTGCTCTAGCCATTGTAACCTTTTCCCTCACCCTCGCGTCGACAGCCATAATGAGATTAATGAGCTTCGGCAACAACTTTGCCAGTAGTCCGCTAATATCCTCTTCTTGATCGAAGAATTGCAAAATCTCTAGACCAAGGTGAATCAACATGAAGATGAGCTTGATGGGATTCGTTGTCAACTTGTAGACTTGCAGTGTTAGAGAAATGTTGATGAGAATCGAAGCACAACCAACAACGCTCTTGGTGGGCCTTCAGAGAAGATGTCAATTGATCCTCCTTCTTGAACTATGTTTGCATACTGCAAAAGTATTTTGCTACATGGTCGGTGTTGCAGAGCTTACAACTATAACAATTATTGCATTATATATGATCGTGGTAGTAGGTTAAATGTACTAATCCCCTCATTATCTCTTTAAACAATCTTGCATCTTAAACCAAATTTAAAAATTTCCCAAATATTTTACTACTACCGAGTGCAGACTTAATACCATAATTACTAATTTTTCCAAAAAAAATAAAAATAAAATAAAAAAACTCAATGAATTTTATTTCCTATAAACTTTAAGACTATATTTAGTCCAACTTCTAAATAAATAAATTAAAAAAATAAAATTATATCTCACACAAAATAAAGTATGGGTTCTCCCCTCAACAACTTAGTGCAATGCATGAATTGGATTAAAAATCACCGTTGCGCGAAACAACTAGTTAGCGAGCGTACTACATCGATATTGGCCTTGCCTATGGCAATGGGTTTGGGCATGTATTCTCTCTGTACCACAGTGGCATATCATCTATTAGCCAGAAGCAGATGCACCACTAGCATGCGGGTACGCAGGCCATTGCCTATTCTACCTCTACATCACCATCACTTGGCTACACTCACACACACAACTTCACTGTTGACAGGAGCAGCTCCGAAAAATGCAGCAGGTAAGAATTATTATTGTGTCCTAAACATAAATCCTCAGAGATTATTTCATAATGCAAATATTGTATGACATAAGAATCTAGGTGAAGTGTCTGTGGCTTGTGACTTTCATTTTCAGAACATACTGTGTTTCCTTACATTACATAAGTGCGGTCACGAAATGTAGTGTCAAGTCCCAGTTCTGGGAAAACAAATCAATGGTTTGGTTAATGAAGTAATGCCCGCCATTGAAAATAGCATATCTGAGTGACTCCGAGTTGATCATTGTCCTAAGCCAATCAAGTGAATTCATCCTAAACTCAATTATTTATCTGAGAGACTCTGTTTTGAGTTCTGTACGGATTGTTCTGCTCCATGCTCATTTCCTTTCATTGTTACTGTCAGCAAAAGTGTGTGTGACTTTGTTTTTTCAGAATATGCTTCCGTGGACTATGAGTGCTGCCCAGGCGGAAAGCCCTTGTTTCTCAGGCTAGGAACTTTGTCCATCACCACATCTGGCCAGTTTGTGCAGCCACGATAGCCCACGAGGGGCTAACATATAGCGAGGGGAATTGGACCCAGGTGGGCGGAATATTACCATCCCCTCTTTACCATCCTGCTCATATCTGCTTATTCAAACTTGTTAATCCAGTTCTTCCATCAGATATATGCTCATCCAGCCTTACATCATCCACAAGTTCTATTAGTTAACCCTATGATGGGATATTAGTTCCTATGCCTTACACCTTAGATGCGATGTTATGGGCACTCGTAGATGATACTTTGTGCATAATATTTTTAGTTGATGTATTACGATTCGTGTCTATATGTCTTGCTTATATGTGGTGTGATGGTTTCTTGACTAGTCATGAAAGTAATAAACAATGGATATGACCTAATAACACATCATAAGAACAAAGATTTTATGATGTTGGTTTCTTGTACTATGGGGGATATAATTGTCTTTAGATAAGTGTTGTCATGACTTAGGCCAAATCGTACTACTGGCATAGTTTTAAAACTTGGCTGGTCTGAATCGAAAACCAGTCAAACTGGCTGGTCAGCACGTGTGACGTGAGGATGGTCAAACTGGCCCAATGAACCAGCTGGTATTGGTATCAACTGGTCCAGACTCCAAACCAGCCGGTTCCATTGTAAACCGGCCCGATTAGCTAAAATGTAGACAGAAAGTGGTATAGGCCCACAGATTGGGGTTTTGGGTGGTTCTAAGGAAATCATTGGCAGTTTCCTTGCAATTTTTGGCTTCTTAAACGTAGAAAAACAGGCTTGGCCTCCTATTCGCCTCACACTTCTCATTTCAAGTTTTTGTGAGCATAAAGGAGCTTGGAGAGTTCTGCAACAACAAGAAGTCTGGAGGTTCCTTGTCATCTTGGAGCTGGTTTGGAGCTGTCTAGTGGAGTTGGCATCTTTGGGAGGAGGCTTTGTAGACTAACTCTGCCTATTTTTTGTTTTCAAATTTATCATAGGTTTTGCATTTTGATTAGCTGCATTTTTTTTCTATTTGCAGGTCTCCTTCCTTTCAAATCTGAAATTTCACCATCCACCATGGCCCCCAAAGCCAAAGATGCTACATGGATTCATTGTGAAGTTATTGAGGGAAAAATGTTGTGCAAATATTGCAAATGCGCAATGCGGGGGGGTGGGGCATCCATGGGCTGAAACAACACTTGGTATAAGAGGCCTAGTAACCCCATGTGATGCACCAAATGATGTGATAGGGCCTATTAGGACATAATACCTTGAGAAGTTTGAGGAGGCGAAGGTTAGGGAATGTTGGAAAATTAAAGATTAGGGCAGCTTATTATTCGATTTTCCATACATGACATTTATATGTGATATTTAGTTCTTCTTCTTTGTTTATTATGCTTATGTTCATCAACAAATGAATGCCAAAACAATACAAATCACAACCATAAGAGAGAGACACCAGAAATAGGCTCCAAGCCAGGGCAAAACCCCTCTAAAAGGGGAAAACCCACGAGAACTTCTTATAGAATCAAATCAAAGGAGACTTCCAAGACCAAACCCTAGACCTTTGCTTCCACCCATCAATCAGCTTGATTTCCTCCATTAGTTCTCCAAGAACAACGAAATTAGGACTCTTCAAGAGATGAACCGTAGTACATCCTTAACCTCAGATCTAAGGTAATTCTAGGTAATACACGAAACTATCCTCCTTCGTTGGCCTAGAAAACCTTCTTTCCCCCTTTGCTCCTCCTCCTAGCTGTAGACCCAAATTCAAACTTATGCGAGTTTCTTGTCTCTTTTCAATGGAGGTCGAAGTGGTGTCTTTATATAGCCTTTACATGTGGTTTTCAAGCCTTCATAAGGCCGACTTTTAACTTGCTAGCCGATTTGATTTATTGTAGCACCTAGACACTTCTAAAATACAAAATAACATTTCTTTCTTTAATCCAAGTGCCCAAAAGGGTCTCTTACAATGTGACCATGACTCTTTGACTTATGTAAAACCTAGGAGCCTACAATGGAGGCTTGGCCTAATGATAAAATGACTTAAGCATGAAACCCATGCTTCACAAATATATTTCTTTTATCATTTTCTTTCTTCTTTTGATAGATACATAAGAGTTACATCATACATGAGTCAAATGACAATTATGAAGATCCAAACTAGTTACATTCTCCAACACTCCCTCTTAACTAGGGAGGTATTCATAATTTACCAACCAGTACAAGGACAATACTCAATTTGAAAAGTTCTCATAAGAAAAGTTGGATTGATAAGCCATCTTGTAAGCATCAACACTATGATCAACCAACATTGTCTCTGAGGCCTAGCTAGACATAATGTTGGGAGGCTTTATGTGTGATAGTGCACTACCTATCAAGGCTCATACCCCATCCGGTTGTTCACAAGGTATGTCCTTTTAGGACTATTCTTATCTTGGGTTCCCAACCCTACATCCTCAAAGAACATTGGTCCTCTTCGCCCACTCTTGTCTTGGACACCTGTCCTATCCTCAAAGAGTGTCGGTCTATGGGACTTACTACCTATCTTGGATTCCAAATCCTCAAGGAGTATCGATCCCTTTCCTTTCTTGGATGATCAATCCTTAAGGAAACCAAAGATGCTTACTCAATCCTCCAGACACCATTCTTTCCTTATGGCCTTCATAAGACTTATGATTGTTAATCCTGGTCTAGTGCTTGATTCATAAGGATAAGAACTATCTGCCATCACTCCCTCTGAAACAGGGAGGATATCCTGCTCCTATGCAAGGAAACTCCTTTTACTCCCTCTCAAATCTAGAGAAGATTCCCGACCACAAGTTTTTCTCCCTTGTCTTTTATTCAGCTATCAGTTCCTCAAAGTTTGCATGGCTTCCTGTTTCCTCCGCATCTCATTATTCCGAGTTGCTCCCTTTCTGGTATTACAGGTCACAGAGCCATCTTCTCATGATAGTTTTCAGATCATCCATCACTTTCATCTTGTCTTTATTCATGAAGGCATTCTGTCGAGCCTTTCTAGACTTCAAGTTGATCAGAGTTCCCTTGAATGATCCTCGAACTTTTGACCTTCAGATTATCTTCTCTCGCTGCTACCTATCAATCCCAAGATGATTGCCTCTTGACTTTACGGTTGCCAGGTACCAGATGTTGACTTTTCCTCAACAATCCATTCACTTAGTTGAACTTGCCTCAACTGTCATCTTATGCACCTGCTACATCCTTTCAGGTACCAAAACATGTTAACCAAATAACCAAATAACCAAAAATAGAAATACAAGACTTACCTCATGACGACTCTCTCATCATCAACATCCTCATTGTCCATCTCCACATAAGTCTTCCTTCAAATACCATAATGTCCAAGGATCCAACTTGATTACCAAGTTATCATTCTTCTTTTGGAGATTATGCCAGATGTTGATCATTAATATATACACATTCTAGAGAGAAAGTCATAACACTCTTAACCATTCCCGAGTAAGTCAATTCCGTCTACTTTAGACATCATTTCATCAAATGAAAGATTCATTATGCATGTGACCAACCTTTCTTCTAGGATTATATGAATCCTACCCGAAGGTTACTTTTAAATATGCCTCCCTAATCTTTCACACAATCATCTAGCTATATGCATTTTTCAATGGGCTTGCAATTCCTTCATCCCTTTTTATATTGATCTTGTCATAATGCTTATTCCAAGAGTCTTGACTCTTATAGGATCATGATGACCCATCTTAGCAAAATTTCCACTTTTAACATATTGTTAGACAATGTATAGATGAACACTTATGCAAAATGGTTCCCAAGCTTTATATTCTTAAAGGACTAGATGATTTCAAGCAAAACAAGTAGACTTAAAATATGCTACTATCACATGCTTCTATTTATGATGCCATACTCACAATGATGTATACTTACTCCTTCAATGACCTTTAATAGCATTTGTCTTTTCAAGGTCCTTTCAGTTCCCTCCTTTCATCATGCTTATCATTACCAAGCATAAGGACTACCTTGCTTATCCATCCTTCTTATTTTGCTTCTTTCATTATGTACTTGCAACATTTCCTGACAAGTACAACCAAGCAAAATACAAATACAAGAGCATGATGACAATTTAGTCAACCTAGGGTTTGCATAGTCTCCTTAGAGGATACATTCCTAGGGTTCTTAGACACAAACCCTAAATGCCTTGAATTTTTCATTGAAAGGTCAACTTTAGGGTTTTCGATGTCACTTCCTAGGAGTTGTCCAATTCATTCCTCACAATGGTTTACTATGACCTAGATACTTCTTACAAACCCTAGATGACAAAGTTAGAGTTTCTATGAGAGAACAAACTAGATTAGTGTTAGGGCTTCTTGCTAGGGTTTTCTATTCCATCTAGGGTTTCCAACTCCTAGATACCAAATCCTTCTAAAAATTCACAAACCCTAGATCTTATGCAACAAAACCCCAATGCATATAGACCCTTTATTCATTAAACAATCATACATACCTTGTAGTACATACCTTTGTCTTCTATGATTACTTGGACATTGTTGCAGGACCTTTTACAAGATCTTGATATCAAGAGTTCTCAAGACTACCTTCAAGATCCTCGCCAAATTTGCTGCTTCTTGAGGATACTAATGTAGTCCTTCCAATTTATCCTTATCCTTCTTCTAGATGCTACTGTTTTCAAGAGTGAAAAACTCCAAGGATGTCGAAGCCAACGTTTGCCTTCAAAGGTACAATTGCTCTTTTCATTGAAGTCATGACCTTCCTAAGAACAACTCCAAACAAGATGCTCACCATAAGGCGATTGTCTGCTACTTATTGCTTCAGATCTTGGTTTCAACGCCAATATATGCTTCTCCAACCTTGCTCCCTATGGCACAAACACTAACATTTCTTGAGACAATTTTTTTTTTCATTCAGTGGACTTATATCCTTTTTATATTGACTGCTTTCTGGACTAGATATCTCAAACTAGGGATTTACACCTTTTTGAATAAACTTTTAGAACAGGCCTAAAAGCCTTCCACAGAAGTCGGCCTAGTTTCCTCCACTAGGTAATGAGTATTTCTACCACAGAGATCTGAAAGATATTTCGTTGTCTTTGTTTGTGCCATCAATCTGCAATTTGAGGTCTAGAATCCTCTTTAAGGTGACTTTCTTTTCCATAGTAGACTAGCTGTAGCTTTACTCACTGGTTATGGCATCCAATTTTTGTTACAAATTTCCACAACTACTACAACAACTCTCCGAAATGCTGCGGCCTTCCTCCTTTAGCCTCTTATCCTATACACTGCTTCGATAGGTACCTACAACACTTTGTTTAGGCTTTTTTAGCCCTCCAGTCAACCACTTCAGATCTGCGGCCTAAACTCCACAGGTTTGTGATCTTTGAGATTATTTCAGATCTTAAACTTTTATGCCCAAAACTTCGATTTCTAGCACAAGGAACTCGGCCTTGTCTAGGCTAGTGATCTAGCCTTTCAGATCTCCAAAATAAGGCTTCTCTGCTCCTCTAAGAATTTCAGTTCAGGTCTGCGACCTAGTTGCATAGGTGTAGACTTATGAATGTGCCTAGAAACATGTTCTTTTTGTAGCTTGGACTTCTTTGTAGGAGCTTGGCCTTTAAGACTAGAATAAACAGTCCCTTTGCCATTCAAATTGTGATCTTCTAGCTGCCTTAATTCATTGTCCTTAGCTCTGATACCATCCTGGAAAATTAAAGATTAGGGCAACTTATTATTCCATTTTCCATACATGACATTTATCTGTGATATTTAGTTCTTCTTCTTTGTTTATTATGCATATGTTAATCATCAAATAAATGCCAAAACAATACAGATCACAACCATAAGAGAGAGACACTAGAAATAGGCTCCAAGCCAAGGGAACTGGAAAACCCCTCCAAAAGGAGAAAACCCACGAGAACTTCTTCTTATAGAATCAAATCAAAGGATATTTCCAAGACCAAACCTTAGACCTTTGCTTCCACCCATCAATGAACCAAATTTCCTCCACTAGTTCTCCAAGGACAACGAAATTAAGACTCTTCAAGAGATGAACTGTAGTACCTCCTTAACCTCATATTTGAGGTAACCCTAGGTACTACACGGAACTATCCTCGTTCATTGGCCTAGAAAACCTTCTTTCCACCTTTGCTCCTCTTCCCAGCCGTAGACCCAAACTTAGACTTATACAAGTTTCTTGTCTCTTTTCAATGGAGGTCTTTATATAGCCTTTACATGTGGCTTTCAAGCCCTCATAAAGGCTGACTTCTAACTTGCTGGCCGACTTGATTCATTGGAGCATCTAGACACTTCTAAAATACGAAATATCATTTCTTGCTTTAATACAAGTGCCCAAAAGGGTCTCTTACGATGTGACCATGGCTCTTTGACTTATGTAAGCCCTAGGAGCCTACAATGGAGGCTTGACCTAATGATAAAATGAGTTAAGCATGAAACCCATGCTTCACAAATAAATTTCCTTTATCATTTTCTTTCTTCTTTTGATAGATATGTAAGAGTTACATTATACATGAGTCAAATGACAATTATGAAGACCGAAACTAGATACATTCTCCAATAGGGAAAAGGATATACAAGCATAAATTACAAGCAAAAGTTTGATGAGTGATCATGTTAATCAGTGATTTGTAGCAAGCCAATGGCCTAGTACCTTCATTTGTAGCATTGTTTTTGGACATTAGAGGCCATTTAAAGCCTCACTGATTATGTATTTTGTTGATGATATGTATTGCACTAAATGCCATTTTGATATATGCACCCTTACATGGTGTACAAATGAACAAACTTCTCCTATTTTGTCTCTAATGGCTTGGAATCATGGTTTGAAATCTTAAAATGATTTTTATTTATTTTTTCCCCATTAAAAAATAATTATTTTTATGGATTTTTTCCAATTTCAGTTCGAACCTCGGCTTGATAGGTGGCTTGGTTCAAAACCTGGTTCCTATTTTTAAAACTATGGTTTTACTTGCATTTGACCCTAAATGAGTGAAGAGAGATGTCCCAAAAATTCCAACGACCCCCTCGGATGCTCAACATCTCACTCTAATGGTTGGATGAGGCTTAACTCGGTCCATAGTACCACCCACTTTGTTTGAGAAAGACTTCCATTTGGTTGATGAAGGAACCTTTTAGCTTTCCAACAACTAGAAATTTGTCCTCTTGCTAATTTTTGGTCCACAAGTTCTCCAAGATTCCACTTTGACCCTCCAACTACGAGTCAATGAGCTCAAACAACTAGTAGAAGTGGTTATAATGGCTAATACAACTCAACTTGGTGCCCCTTTGCTTGGTTCTCCAACGTCTTGATGAATTTTGCACTTTTGCCACCTGGGTTTGCTAATATTTCCTTGATTTCACCTAGGTTTAGCCCCATTTGTCCAAATAATGCCCTATGTTGCCACATCATCGTTGTCTATGCCACATCATCATGCCCAATTGGTAGATCTCTAATGCGCTAAGGAACATGGGAAAACTAAGACATGGGTCTTGTTCCTCTTTTTCTGTAGACCAAATTCGACATAATGCATGTTGAAAACTGATAAGTCCTGCCCTTGTTTTACTAGTTGGAAGCCCCACACACCAGTTGACCAACTTTTACCACCTGTGACTGCATCATGCCTTCAATGTTTGGAAAAATTTCAACATGGCATGGTATCTTCTCATCAAGCTGAGCATTTTGGGATGAGGTTGACTTTTTGACTTTTGCAACCACTTGCATTGGGAATTTGAATGCCTCAAGAAACATGAAACTATTGGTTTTATGAGATTGCCACGTTGAGAATTGTTTGAGGAATACTACACCAAGGTCAAGGCCACATATAGACTCTGGTTCATAATCATGTGGCAAGACATAGGTGCACCCTAACATGGCTTGGATTGATCCATACATTGGTGATCACTCGTACATAAGCAAGGCTTTTCTAAGACCATGAGTCCCCCCAATATCCACCTAGAATCCCCTAGTCCTATACAAGACAAAGAGACCAAGGACACAACCCAAGAGGACAAGTCATGGCCGGCCATCACAAGGTCTAAGATACCTACTACACTGACTCACATTGTTTTTACAAAGCTTGTGACATGTGACCTTGGGTTTACAATGGTGATAAATGTAGGTGAAAAAATTTATGTACCTTGCTGACATAAGGGGCGACATGGCCAAAGTGTGATAAGATGGGGGCCCATGCTAAGGCATAAGAAAGTGTGCTTTCAAATAGGTATGACAACCTTTACAACATGAGCAATACTTTTACATAGAAAGGAAGACTACAACACTTTTACATCCAAACTTGTCATATTTTTGTTTAGTCCACAACTTTTGATCATAAAGGGAGATTTTTATTGGTGACTTACTACATGTTCTTTATGTGTGAAGCCCTTCTTTTCTTAGGTTTTGACTCTTTTTTAATCTTGATTTTACTAGGGTTTGAGTGATAGGCTTTGAATTATCTTCTACCCTATTCATTTTCTCTTCTTACTATCCCTTGGACTCCATTAAAAGGCATTGGTTTACTGGATTTTATGCTATTAGTTTTTCATCGACAACGAAATTTTACGTCAAACATTGAATAACATGCATTCCGGGTATATTCAAGTAGGCATCTAGGTCATTTTCAGCCTGTTTACATAAATTACTGAAAGATTAGCTTCTTGTAATTTCATTTGGTTGCATAAACAGAGAAAAACTTTATGTTCTTGGTTCTGTGCATAAACATTCATAAAAATTATAAAAAATATTCATTAAGCGGCCATAAATTTTCCGCTGTAATTTTTTTTGGCACTTACATAAGTGTGTTTTGTCATATAAATGCATTGGGTTGCATGCCCAGCACCATATTAATTTTCTGTATTAGTTTCTATGCCATTTTCTGCATCTAAACAGAGTTTACAGCCGTTTGATTGCTTATTGGCATATTTTTCATAGAATAATTATATTAAATTTAGTCCTTTCAATTGTGGATAGATATTGCATTATTTTCGATGCATTTTTACAGTCTTTAAATCGTTTACTCACTGTTTTTTCAGTTTCGTGCACAAACTTGTTTAGGGCAGTGAGCTATATGATTGATTGGAGGTTATTGACTATTTATTGCATCATAATTTGACTCCCAAAATTATTTAGGGACAACCCCTATTGTTAGCAAGCACTAACCTGAAGTGTAGTATCTGGTGACAGTGTAGTATTTCTAGTTACCTTGGAACTGGACCTTTTCACGTGATAACAATGCCCAAGTACATGTGTGCTACACAAGAAATACACAAGTACACATAGAAGAAAGAAATGCCAAGCACAAGAGAATACTAAATGTTAAAAACATAGGCAGCCTTTGGCATAAAAGTTAAAACACTTTGTAAGAGAGATCCAAAATGTTAATTTTCCACTCTTCTATGCTGTTACAATCTTTATCCCAATTCTATTCTTCAATTATCAATCTTTCAAAACAATTTAATCTTCTAATGATCAATAGCAATTGTAGATAGAATAGTAAATGCAAGGAACAATAGAAGACAATCAAGAGCAATGACAAGAGACATCAAATTTGGTCAAAGACCAGGGAAAAATCCCACAAGGGGAAAAATCCTTTCAAATTCTTCTTCTTATTAGATTGTCATAAAATATTCAGCAAAGAGAATACGATGATCCAATTCACAAATCAAGAGTCAAAGGTCAACAACTTTGACTTTCCTACAACCAATATCCAAAAATCCAAGTGATGAGCCCAAAAGTCAAATCTGGTCAAAGTCAACAGCAGTCGAAAATGCCCTAACCAGTCACAAGTCAATGGTCAATAGTCCTCTAAAAGGCTTGGTCAAACTTCCAGTCTATGTGGCCTTCCAAGCTGGTCAAAGATCAGTCAAAACAATCCCAAAATCCACGGTCAAACTCGGTCGACAGAGAGAAAAGTATGTGGTCAAACCTATGGTCAACTCCAGTCAAATTGCCTAGAAAACTTTGATCTTTGTGCCAAAGAATTCGGCCTCCAAAAACAGTCCAAAATGCCAAGTCAAATCAAGTCAAACTATGCCCAATCTAAAAATGTCAACGTTGGTCAAAGTGCTGGTCAAAGACAGATTTTTGGCCCAATCAAAATCTACTCTTTCGTCCTCACATGTGTGAAAGAGACCTGCATTTTTTTAGATGTATGAACCTCCAAGAGAAGAAAAAATGAATGTGTGAGATGTGTGTCCAAATGAGGTGCGAATGCTTTGTATTTATAGGCGTTTGAGGAGACCCAATTTGTCTTTAAAGCCAACCTGTACTTTTGTGCACTTGTGGGTTTTCACATTAAAAATATATTTTTCCTTGACCAAATTAAATTCTTCCAAGGGCTAGGAGGGGCCTTTTTTGATGAGGAAGGATATCCAAATGAGGGTATTTGTCCTTGAGCTGCCAAATTAACACAAAATATCACAAGGTGAGATGATACAAATGAGAGTTTGAGTTGTGTATTTATACACAACTCAAGTGAGGTGTCTCTTCAATAAGTGAGCAAACCCTTTGAAGGGGGCGTTATGGGCACATAGGACAAGGCGTGCACACTCCAATAGGTTATCAATGTGAAATATATATATATCTATATAATATATATATATATATATATATTTTAACAAGATCGGTTAGATGATATATTACCAAAAAAGAGTGCAGAGCAAGCTCCTATTACATTCAACTATATTGCGATAGTAGACTAAGCAATGAGATGAGAGCGCAGTCCATTTTCTTATGCTTAATTTCCAAACTTCATAGATTCTTTTAACTATTCTAGGGTACTGCCGGACGTATTGACCTACTAAGAAAGCAAATTTACATAACATAAATTCTCATTGGGTTTATGGCTTGTTCACTAAGTATTCTTGCGCTGCTTCAGTCATGTTGTTGTTGTTGACTGAGTTTTCTCCTTCACTGCTCATTGTGTTGCTTTTGTAGTATTCTACTGCTTCCTCCAGATGCTTGCACTTGGTTTTCAGATCCTTTATCTCATAATGTTGCGCTGCCATATTTTGCTTCTGAAAGCTATACTCCATTCTCATTTCACTTCTTAGATCTTTGAGAGATTGTTGCAGCCAATGTATCATGACCTTGTTTCCTTCGCATGCTGGGCATGAGTCGTTCGTGGCTGCCTTCTTAATGGGGTTAAACTCCATTTGACCGCTGTTTCCCCTTGCTTTGCTGTAGCTGCCTGCGTTCCCTTGATCCTTCGTTGCTCTGATCTGATGGCCTCCATTATGAACTTTTTGTGTAGCTGTGGATATTGCCGTTGAGGTAGATAATATGAAAGAGGGCCTGCGATTATGGAGAGGGGAAGGTAAAATGCAGCGGGTATTGAAACTTTGCAATGAGAGCTGGATGAGGGAAGGCAAACGCTGATAAAAAAGGAGCAAGAAGCGGATGAGCCACGAAATTATGGGCAGAGGCTTGTCAAACAAAAACAGAGGGCCAGGAGATAAAAGGCTGCCAGCTGATGTGCGATTGCAGGTGGACTAGGTACAGAGGGCAGAATTAAGAAGGATAGATGGAGGAATGGTAGCTGAGCGCGCCTTATAGACCGCATGGAAGCCTGCATGAGGAAGGGGATAAGAATTGCGCAGAGAGCAGCTGCTCTTGCTGACCAAAGAGTGATTGGGCTTCGAGAGTGCTGGGCTGGAAGCGCTATGGAGAGTCGATGGCTAGTCACAGGCCTTAGGTAAATAATAACTTCACAGCAAATCGCAATTCGCTCTCCTATCCGCTCTTTTTTAGAACTGTGATGCTTATGCGCTGCAGGCTTGCCTCCGAACTTATAGTTGAAACGATCCCCCCATGCATTGAACTTGAGAGTTGTCACTTGTGTGCTTTTTCCTTCTCTGGCTCGATTTTCTTTTGAGCTGTGCTTTGCTTGCTCATGAACCTTGTGACTTAGATTGCATTTTCTGACAGTGAACATTTGCATATCCTTTTTTCCTTGCTTTTTCCTTTGCCTATCCATGATTTTCTAAGATTTATTTGGGCTGTGTGTTTTTTGATTTTCTGTATTTTTTGTTTTTTTTATTTTCTCCATGATTTATCTTGCTTTGTCCCTTTTTTCCCAGTACTTTAATCTTTTCAAATTCATTTTGCTCTTATGGCACGGAGTGATGGTATTCTTCATTGTTCTCCTGGACTCTTCCTTCATTCATCTCCATTGCTTGATTTGCATGGAGATCCACCTGCTGATTGTGAAGCCTCAGTGTATGTTTGAAAGTTACATTTCCAGAGTCTTCTAAATTCCTTCTTATTCTTTTGATAATTCTATTCATAAGCTCGTTGCTTGGACTTTTGGTTCGGATCATTGCTTCAATTATGATGGCTGAATCTCCCAGGATTACTGGATTTTGGATTCCTCTTTTTTTAATTATTTTTGTTCCTGTGAACAAGCTATAAGCTTCGGCCTTATTATTTGAAATTTGTCCCAATTCCCATTCATATGTGACAATTTTTTTCCCACTTGGATCATAAATTATCCCACCTGCTCCTACTTTTCCAGGATTATTCTTGGAGGCTCCATCAAATTGCAAACAATATCTATTTTGTAGTCTTTTCCAACTTTCAATTTCTTCTTCAATCATTCTCAGTTTCCAGTTTTTCCTTGAGCTCTCTTTTCTCTGTCCCTTTTTACCATTGTTGTCTATTATGGCTTTGTTGAGCCGTTCTCTTTCTTCTTGTTGAAGGATACTATAATCTGTTGGAGCAGTGCCTTTTTCATTGAATATTTCTGAAGTTAATACCCATGTTTTTGATAACGTTTTTCCAATTATAGGATTTTGGTTTTTAAAGATGCACTTGTTTAGAGTCAGCGAAATTTGCTAGCATAGTACTGTTGAAATGCATTTCCAGATTCTTATAATTGTGACTTTCTTCTTTGTTGCATATGGGTAGGCTTTCTCTAGAATTTTGAGAAATTCTGGCAATGGTTTACCATAGTCTATATTTACTTCCAACGGGCTCAAGAGCTGCTCCTAGCATTCTCTTGAGAATTTACAGTCTTGAAATAAGTGTTGAATGGTTTCTTTGGCCTGCTGGCATAATGGGCATCTTGATGGCCCTTGGAATCCTCTTTTTTAAGGTTTTCACCAGTCAGGGTCTTTCCTTTTAATAGCGTCCAGATGAAAATTTTTATCTTAGGCAAACTTTCAGATTTCAATGCTATTTTCCATGGTTCCCAATCTTGTTGATTGGTTTGATCTTGGAGAATTTTATATCCAGTTTTGACTGTATATTGCCCATTACTTGTCCCAAAGGTAATTGTCTTCCTCATCACGATGAATTGGTGCTGCCCCCTTTAGATGCTCCTTGATTTTGTTGCATTGTCCTTCCATGTTTGCTGGGATTGCTGGCCTTTTCCATTCCTTCGGATTCCACAGGGAGATTGAATGTAAGGTATTAAAGCCTTTCCCTCTCATCCACTCTTGAATGCCATCTATTTTTGGGTGATCCTGTAATGGGTCTTTTCCCATGATTCTGTCTTCCCAAATCGAGATTTTTTGTCCATTCCCTGGAGTTTTGGAAATGTGGCTGCTCATTATTGGAATGACTCTTTTGACTAGCTTCCATACTTGGGTGCTTTGTCTTATTGGGATGTTTCCATTCAACAGTTTCTCCTTGGAACCATTCAGATATTTATTTATGAGGGCTTTTTTCCACCAGCTCTCGTTACCTATTATGAGTCTCCAAACAATTTTCATTCCTAGGGCTGCAGTCATGTGCCCAGGCAACCGAATGGACAGGCCTCCTTGTTCATATGGTAGCACTACTTGTTCCCACCTCACCAAACTGAACTTTTTGTTTTCCTGCTTCCCACCCTGTCAGAGAAAACTTCTTAGAATTAATTCCATTTGCTTGTGGGCCCTTGCTGGTGCCATGATTGAAGCATATTGATATATTGGTAATGCAACAAGGAGAGCCTTAATTAATATCACCCTTCCAGCCATATTTAACCACATCATTCCCCAATTCTTTATCCTGTCTTTCATTTTTCCAATTCGTTTTGTCCATATTTCTGCCTTCGTGCTCTCTTTTGATATTGGTAATCCCAGATAGAGGAAGTGATTCCAATTTTCCTGTGCTGGGATTTCCATGATTTGGGAAATTCTTTGCATAGTTCTTGGTGGAATGTTCCACTCGTAGATCCTGCATTTTGTATTATTCAAAAGTTCACCTGACACCTGTAGAAATGCATCCATTATTTTTTTGAATCTTCTTGCTATTATTGTTGATGCTTATCCCATCAACAATGTATCATTGTGTTATGAATATAATTCATAACAAATTAGCTAAATAAAATAAATATAAATATTAAATTATTAAATATTATTTAGGTTAATTAGTCATTAACTTAAGTGAAACCCCTTCACGAAAGGTCACCTGCTGAGGTATAAAAGCAGGGTCCTCATTGTACATTCAAATTCATCACATACATTTTTATATAATAATAAATAATTATTTTAAATACCTGTGTGTGTATTTTTAACAATTAAATCTACAAGCTATCAACATTTGTGTTTAGCATAAGTTTTTATGTTACAGTGGTATCAGAGCCATGGCACACGATATAATCATGCGGGCCTTTGAACGTAGTTTGTCGCACAATGTGCCATTACGTTCACAACCTGATTACGTTGAACAGCTTAGTATTCAAGAAACATTTCAGCAATTAGAAAAATCAATTGCAGAAATTAAAAAATGTCCAAAGGAAATTAATAATAAGGAAGAAAACCATGAGCAAAATGATGAGAATAAGGTACAAAACACTACTTTTAATAAAGGTGAAAATAAACCTGGTCGTAGTGAGAGAGATCCACATGAAGAAATTCTCAACAACGGTTGTGATGAGGAAGATAGTAAAAGTAGTTATATGAGAATTGGAAACGATAACTCTGAGAGTGATGTCTTCGGTGGAGATTGTCATGAGTATAGTAACGACAATGACATTAATGTGCTTGTGCTTTTCAAGAACAATAACGAAGGCAAAGCTGTAGCTCTGCGAAAAATGGCAAACAATAATAAAAAAATACGATTTGATCCGACGTTGTACTGGCCTTTTACCAGCCAGCTAGGTTTATCATTTGGTGATGGGAATAGGATTTTGCATTTAAGATGTCGTGCTGAAGAGCTCAAATGGAGACCATTGAGCAATTACCTGCAGTGCATACAGAAGGAGAGGAACGAAGAAGATTCCATAATTAATTTGTCACCCTGTCATTATCCTCTCTCATCTATTTTTGGATTTCAACACACCTTCATTAGTGGGCATTGGATACAGTTTGAGTTTTTTAAAAGGTGTACCCTGTGGGACTGATTTGAATTCATGGGTAACTGCAATAAGATCGCCATTACTCCCGACTGTCATAGTTTTAGTTTACAGAAAGCTATGAAAGGATCATTTCAAAGTAGAAGAGTGGCGCATTCGGAAGACTGTGAGTCACATAGAACTTATCCCGCTCAGGAAGAGAGATACCAAATTCTTGAGCAAATAGGTAAAGGTGGGACTGGGATTGTATACAAAGCCATTTGCTTGGAATTCAATGAAGTGGTGGCCATCAAGAGAATCGATCTCGAAACCCCGAAACTAAATATCGGTAAACTCAAGGAGGAATGCCGAACACTGATGCTCCTCCGACATCGCAACGTGTTGGGTGCTCACTGTTCTTTCGTCGTAGATCGGTTCTTATGGGATGTGATGCCCTACGTGGCAGAAGGCTTTCTGTTAAGCATTCTTGGGAGCTCGGTGCGCGAGGGCTTACAGGAGGCAGTTGTGGCAACAAATCCTTGTTCCAATATTTCCAATGCATTCAGTCAAAGACGGAATACTTCAACGAATCTTTGCCCCAGATGTGCAATAAAGATGAATTTATCTCATATGTTAGCATCTGCTCTGAGATTGAAATCCTCTGCACTAAAGCCGACGGTCGTGGCCTCATAAATTACATAATGAACCACGACACCACCGTTCGCGTCCACCTGTAGCATTAAGACCCGATAGTGCTGGCTCTCATTTCGCTCCCACGTTAGCCGCTATACTATGTCCTCCGTTATCGTGCCGACATGAGACCGCGTCGATCCGCCATTGTCCATGTTTGCCTCGGCAATTGGTATGAGAATGGGTGGACAGGCCTTCCAGTTGGAAATTTATTGTGCGGACACCACACTATTCAAAATTCTGTCGTCCCCATTGTCAAACGACATGGCCCCTGCTCGAAAGTCAACATGAAGGGTTGCTGTCGGTTTATGCGGTCTCGGTATATACACAGGATACATCGTGACTGCTGCTGTAGGTTCAAGACATTTACGGTTTGCGTTATTACACAATATGGGGTGAATACAGCGAAGGCCCTGTTGTGTTGTTGTTGTTAGCTTCTGCATCGAGCACCGTTGACGAAACAGTTGAATAACCTGAAAAACAACGTTGACCATATAACTATAGTCATAGCACTTCAAACGTTAAGTTTAATTGATACGTCTGGACAGTATAGACAAGAACCTTACGTTTAAATTATATTCCAAACTAAATTTAATTAATTAAAATGATTTAATTAATTAAATTTAATAAAAAAATTATTATTGAATAAAAAAAAATGATTATTATAAAAAAATCAGGAAAATATATAATATATATATATATATATATATATATATATATATATATATATATATATATATATATATATATATAATATTATATTAAAAAAAAATCCAAAAGAAATATTATTGATAAGCTACATGACGAGTTGATGACGAGACAACAGACACTAAAGAGAAGAAAACCCCCAGCGTTAAAGCTTTGAGGACAAAGCTTCCGAAGGGAAAGAGGCTATGTTATGAATATAATTCATAACAAATTAGCTATAAATAAAAATAAATATAAATATTAAATTGTTAATATTATTTAGGTTAATTAGTCATTAAATTAAGTGAAAAGGCATGTCTAAAAGACATGCCCCTTCACGAAAGGTCACCTGCTGAGGTATAAAAGCAGGGTTCTCCTTGTACATTCAAATCATCACATACATTTTTATATAATAATAAATAATTATTTTAATTACCTGTGTGTATTTTTAACAATTAAATCTACAAACTATCAACATCTATGTTTTAGCATAAGTTTTAATGTTACACAATGGCAAACAAGGAATGATTTATGGTTTTTATTCCTTTTCCTATTCTCAGTCCTGTGATAGTTCTTTCTTTCGTCTGAATTTCCAATGCTCTCTACTAAGAGTTTTTGCCATTATTATATAGAGAAATGGTGATAGAGGGCAACCTTGCCTGAGGCCTCTTATGCTTTGAAAAAATTCACTGGGTCTTCCATTGATGGGGGTGGGGCGATCTAAGGAGTGGATATGCATTCTTGTATCACTTCTATTATTTCTTTTGAGAAGCCCAGTTTCTGAAGTACAACCATTAGATATGGGTGGTTGACTCTATCAAAAGCGTTTGCCATATCTAGTTTGATTATCATACCTTTATCTTGCTTTAAGATATTGGAGTGGACAACTTCCTGAACTATTATGACATTGTCAATGATTTATCTGTTTGGGATAAACCCTCCTTGGTTTTCTGAGATAATTAAGTGCAACACTTTCTTTATTTTATTTGCCACTATTTTTGTTATTATCTTGTAGGAGGAATTGCACAGAGAAATGGGCTGAAACCTATTGAAGGTGGAGGGGTTTGCTTCCTTTGGAACCAAAGCAAGATAGGAAGATCTTGTGTGGCTTCCCATTTTTTTTTAAACATTCTTTGCCATTCTTAAGAAATCCTTTCTGATTGTATGCCAATGATTTCTGTAGAAGGCTATTGTGAATCCGTCTGGCCCGGGCACTTTGTCCGGATGCAGGTTCCAAATGGCCTCCACAATTTCTTCTTCTGTGAGGTCCTTGCACATGTCTTTGTTTTGTTCTTTTTTGATTTTCTTCTTTGTATGCTGCAAAATTTCTTCATATTCTGCCGTTTCCTCCGTTGCTGACAATAAGTTTTTGAAGTGCTTGTGGGCTGCTTTTTTTATTTCTTCCGCTCCTTTGATTTCTTGATTTTCGACTTGTATTTTTTCTATCTGGTTTCTAGCTCTTCTAGTTTTCATACTGTTGTGAAAAAAAGACATATTCTTGTCCCCTGCCTTGAGCCAGAGGCTTCTAGATTTCAGTCTTGCCTCTTCCTCCTCTTTCCCGTTTTCCTTGTACATCTCCCAGAATATTTCTTTCTCTTTTAGGTAGTCTTGCTTGCTTTCTTCTTTACATTCTTTTTTAGCCTGCATGTTGTCCATTTTCTGTTGTAGCTCTTTTTATTTTTTATTTTTATTTATTTATTTCATTTAACCTTGCCCATTCCTTTAGCTTGATTCTTACATTTTTTAATTTTGTCTCCCATATGTACTGTGGTGAGCTTGATATTCTTGGTACCCATGCTGCTTTAACTAATTTGCTGATTTCTGTGCTGCTGTCCCAGATTGAGCTATACTCGAATGGGAGTGGGCCTTGGTTTTCCATTTTTCCCATTGCTATTACAACCGGCTTATGATCAGAAGCTGTGGTGTGAATGATTTTGGATTTGATAGAGCTGTACATTGCTGCTACATTTTCTTGGATCATAATTCTGTCCAGTCTTTCTTTTATGTTACTTTTACCTACTCTCTTGTTATTCCAGGTATATTTTCCATTATTTGGAGGAATATCCAAAAGGCTATACTGTTCCATTATTTCTTCTAAAGAGTTCCTGGATGGATCCGCTTGATAGTTTCCTCCAAACTTTTCCTCTATGTTTCTAACGAGATTTAAATCTCCTTCTAAAATTATTTTTCCAGCTTGTGTTTCTTGTAATACTTCCTTAATTGTTGCCCAACACTGTTCTTTCTCCTTATAGTGGTTGGGGGCATATATATTTATCACCCTGTATTTCTCTTCTGTGTTGATCCTCTTAAGATCCGTTAAAATCCAGTGCTGCCCTGTTTTTTCCCCATTAATTCCCACCTTCCTGTTTTCCAGATTGTGCATATGCCTCCTGATGCTCCAGTTGCCTGGATTGCTTCCCCTTCATATTGCCTGAACTTTTTTTTAAGATTTTCCGATTCTTGGTTGTTTACTTTTGTCTCTTGGATCATAAGGATATTTGGGTTCTCTTTTGTGAAAATGTCTCTTGTTGCATTTTCCTTGAAAGTTGTCCCCATTCCTCTGCAGTTCCAGGAGACTATTATCATTATTTACTTGTTGGGTGGTGCATGGCTCCTTTCCCCTTATGTTGGCTTTTCTCCATATTTCCTATACTTTTCCCTAGATAAGTATCCATGGGTTATTGTGTTCCTAGGGCCATTTCTTTTGCTGCTGCTTCATCCCTTATTTCTTTATTTGTCTTTCTTCCAACTTTTTTTTTTGGTTTTCTGCATTTGGGAATGCTTCTTTAGCTTGTTTTCTGGTTAATATCTTGTCTATTGAGGGAGGGGGAGAGAGGTGAATTGAATCTCTGGGGGAGAGGGAGGATTGCTGGGGGATTGGGGAGCGCAGGGTTCTAGATCTAGATTTGGCTCCACGGGATGGGGGATTTGATGGGAGCAATGGATCAAAGGGGTTATGGCTAGCTAAGTTTACTTTTGGCGAGAGCGAGTGAGCTTCAGTAGATTGTGTGGGCTTAGAGGAGTGCTGGACTGGTTGTTTGTTGGTTATTTTCTTTCGTTTGACTTGTTCCCATATATTTTCCGGATCCTCAATCTTTTCACTTTCATTTTCTTTATTTTTTGTACATCTATTTGCAAAATGATCGTATTCATGACATACCTTGCATTTGAAGGGGATTTGCTGATAGTCCAGCTGTTGTATGTGCGTTCACTGATCCACTTTTATTTTGATAGCTTCTGGGAGACCTTTACCTAAATCCACTTCCATGCAGATTCGGGCGCATGCATGCATGTTTTCTTTATGCTCACATCTATCTATGTATTTCCCGACTGCGTTTCCTATAGCTTTAACTGAATCATATCCCTAGCAGTGGAGGGGCAGATGTGGCAGTCTTACCCATACTGGAACAGCATTTGGGACATCCATTTCTGGATCAAAGTCTGGTGTCCATCTGTTCAGATACAGTCCCCTTGTATCCATAAAATATGGACCGTTCTTGAATATCAGATCGCGGTCCTCTTTGGTTTCGAAGTGGAAGGTGTAGTAACCTCTACCACAGAATCTGATTGAGATCTTCCCAGATATTGATGCAGCCTAGTTTCTTTCTACCCACTTTTGCACAGTCTTGGGTGATGGCCACAACCCAGTAAACTGCCCTACTAATCCTCATTCTGCCAGGGAGAGTGCTGCTTTTCTTGGGAGTGCTAAGGGGAGAGATATTTCTGGTATTTCTTCCATTCTTTTAACAAACTTTGAAACTGATGGTCTGTTCTTTATTGGACCCATTGCAGAGATGAGGGAAGTAAAAGCTTTTTCTGTTACTTCTGATTCTTGCTGGTGATCTGTGTGATGATGATCTTCATCTTTCGTTGGATCCATATTGCTCAAACCTTAGCAGCAGAAGGCCATTGAGGGCCAATACGATCTGGGGTAGTAGTTGCCTGCCGAATGCTACAACTGCGTTCTCGCCTTCCTCTTCCTGCTGTTCTGACCTCAGCAGTAAGGGCCACTGAGGCGCAGCGAATGCTGCTTTGCGCTGGGAGTTGCAACAGCAGCTAGGGCTACGCGCGATCCTCAACTGCTTTCCGTGCCATCGCATAAGGATGTGTTTTCTCAATGTGAAATATTAATATTGTTGCAGTTCACATGTTATTATTCTCCTATCAATTGATTATTTGTCTTCTGCGATTTCTTTGCACCAAACACTGAATGAAACTCTACTACATCTTCATAGAAAATAAATAAACCACAGTAACTGAGAAAAATATTGCACACACACAAATGACGAACACCAATATTTTTAGATAAATGTCCCTGGGAAAACCCTAGTGTGGAGAAAACTAGTTCTGCAGATGAGTATTTTTATTATTCTTCAGCAAAATTTTGTGATTGAAAAATTACAACTAGTTGCTGTAAATTAACAAACCTTCGGAAAATTATTTCTGTCAATTCTGCAGGTCGATTTGACATAAAATCGATCTCCTACAAACTCTTGAAATCGCTATGAAGAATTTCCTCTGACGATCCCTTCTGCAATCATTGTTAATCTCGATTTGCTGGTGGCCTCACGCTATCACCGCGCCCTTGCTATCACTGCAAATCCATGTCTCCGATCTATCTTATGTGTTCTCTAAGTGCCCATCTATTTCCTCTTCTAATCTTTCTTTGAGCAATCAATGACCATGATCTAATCTCAATCGATGGCTAAGACCATCTTGACCCCATCAAATGACTTTTCTAGAAGTCACTAGAGGAAAATCGATTTACCTCAATTAATCTCGATTAATTAAGCCATTTCCCTAAGTTAGACTTAAGGAAAATTAATAAACTAACTAATTAATTCTAATTAAGGTAATTTCCTTATAAACTTTTTCTAGGTATTGGAGAAAATTTAATCCATTGTGTTCCTTAGCCACATAGACACAATCTGAGACTAGAACACTTGTCCAAGATACATAATTAACACTCCCCTTAGCAAGGAAGGTGTTTTGCATAACACTCATCTTGTCTCTAGAGAAAATGAATCTTGCCTTCCCCATTGCCTTTGCTAGTATATCTTCTAACTCCTCATCTGTGGGTATATACTGTAGCTGAACAATCCTGCCCTGCACACAATCTCTGATGAAGTGGTATCTGATGTCTATATGCTTGGACTTGTCGTGAAACACCTGATTCTCTGACAGCCTAATGTAATTTCTGAATTCAGGCTTCTGTGATCCATAATGAATTAAGAAAAGTCTTTAGGTAGAAATCACATAAGAGAAATTTTTCGCTGACGCGTTTCGAACCGACTAGTGTGGTTCATCATCAGGACCAGATGAAGAGGCAGACCATGGTAAAGGCTTAAATAGAGAGCAATGTAGGGACCATAATTTCAAGTAACGACTATATTTGAACAATAATATTTAAATTATGATATTAATTTATTAATATATTAAAAACAAATATTATTAAGTAACGACTATATTAAACAACTATACTAAACTCTGATTGTCGCAGTGTATCATTGTCATCTCAACCCTTTGACCAATTAAGGCTACTAGCAACTTTTGAAGCCGTATAACCTCGCACGTAGCCATACTCGTTGCTATGTACTTTGCCTCTTGTAGAACTCAGTGCCACAGACCTTTGCTTCTTGTTGTACCAAGAAACAACTCCTAATCCAATGCTGAAGCAACACCTTGAAGTGCTTTTTTGATCCACTGTGTTACCTACCCAATTTGCATCAATATATCTAACCAACCTAACACCATCACCTCGAGCATACCCGATCCCATACTCGATAGTGCCGTACAAATATCTCAACACCTGTTTAGTTGCTGTGCAATCATGCTCTTTGGTTCCGCCATGAACTAACTGAGAGAGTTTACTACATAGGATATCTGGCCTGGTGTTGACCAAATACATGAGAGAGCCTACCAATTGCTTGTACAAGGTAGGGTCTACATCTTTTTCCCTGGATGGGTCTATCTTCCTCCAATTTGTGATCATGGGTGTAGACATGGCTGTGCAGTCCTCCCTCTTGAATCTCCTCAAGGTCTTGATGCAATATTTCCCTTGCCTAAGGAAAATCTCCTTATCTGTCTGTCACACCTTCATGCCTAGAAAACAATGCATAAGACCCAAGTCTTTCATCTCAAACTTAGCTGCAAGATCCCATTTGCACTCCTCTATGAGCCCCAGTGAACCTGTTAGAAATAAGTCGTCCACATTCAAGACAAGAATGAGAACCTCACCCCCAACCACCAAGTAGTAGAAGTTCGTGTTTGCCTCACTCTTCATGAAGCCCATGCCTTGCAAGTACATGTTAATGTGCTCATACCACGCCTAGGAGCCTGCTTGAGCTTGTACAAAGCTCTTTTCAATCTGCACACGTGGGTTTCTCTGATGTGTGCTACAAAGCCCTCCTGTTGTTCAATGTATACTTCCTCTTCCAACTCACCATTTAAGAACGTTGTCTTGACATCCATTTGATGAATCTGCCATCCCATTTGTGTTGCTAATGAGATTACGTCCCTGATTGAAGTATAGGAGTGAATGTCTCCTTGTAATCTATTCTGTCCTTCTGAGGGAACCCCTTGGCCATGAACCTTGCCTTGTATTTTTCGATGCTGCCATTTGCATCATGCTTGAAATAGAAGATCCAACGTGATCCAACCACTGCCCTGTATATCGATCTTGGTACAACCTCCCACACATCATTCTCCATGATCGAGGTATATGCTGATTTTTGGTAGCATCGGATGTGCTCTAGCCATGAAATTTGGTGGAGAGGCTAAGGCACATGAGATCTCCAAGACCCATAAATCGTTTGGAGAAATTCCACCCGGATGAAGAGATATTAAAATAATTAATATTTTAATGGGTCCCGAAGTCTAAACTTAGGAAAATAAAAATATTGATGTGTATTAATATAAAATGGGCGAGAAAGTTCTAAGTGACGAGGATCAAGCCAGTTCGAATCTTAGTTGTTGATTAGGGACTTAATCTCGGCCGTTGATTCGCCAACAAGAAAAGTATAAGAGGAGGCTTGAGGGTCAGTTGGAGATACACCAAGAGAGATCAAGAATTCGATTTTCTGGGGCTGGGTTTGCTGAGGAAACCGAGTTAGAAATCAGTTGCAGTGAGGGGCAATTCAACAAGGGATTTCGATCCAAGGCTGAAGAATATATATCAGAGAGGTGGTAAGGTGTCGGAACAGGCAGCACAGAGCCTAGGAGGGCTGACGCAGAGGCTAAGGAGGCTAGCGTAGAGGACATAGAGTGCTGTAGAGGTTGACGCAAAAGCCGTAGAGGCTGACACAGAAGCCGAAGAGGGCTTCAGAGGCAATGCTGAGAGTATCTGTGGGACAGACTGGGAGTTGATCAGCTGACGTAGAGCCGAGGAAGGGTGACGCAATTCTAGAGGAGTGCTTGGAGCAGCTTTCGCTACCCAGCACAAGGAACGACCAGAGTCACTGTGGGATTGTTCATCTGGTTGCTAATTTGCCGGAATATCTGTCTCTAGATAGAGGTACTACTGCCAAGGATATTCTTTGAAGGGTGAGCCATTTTTGGCACCCTAGTATTCAGAAATCTGCGTAATAATAAAACCCTCATATATGCTACACCAATTTTCCCGAATTGGGTTTTTTCGGGGACGATTGTCCAAAAATAATGGCGTCCCTTGTGTTATTGTTTTTGTTTACTTCAGTGCATGATTTGTATCTCTGTGAAGGTTGCATTTGCGTTTACTTCGATATTTATGCATTTAAATAACTTGTTAATGTAAAGAACAAGTAAGAGATAGTAAACCAGACATTGCAATAGGGGTTTCTAATGTGTTAGATTTAGAAATTTTCACAGTATACTCCTTAACCATTGCATCCTACCACACCTGTTGTTGTGCGGCCTCCTGATAGCTGGAAGGCTCACTATCAACTAGCAAACTGACTAATGCCATGTAGCTAGTGTACCTCTCTGGTTGTCTCTACTCTCCTTGCCCATCCTAGGAGTCCCCACAAACTCCTGAGCGTCCCTGAGTGTCTCTGAACCCCACTATTTCTCTTGCCAACAATGGAGTTAGCAATATCCACCTCTATATCCTCTTGATGCATCTCCCTGATCTACTGCATTTGTTGGTCTCTACTCAACGAACTTTTAGGAACACTTACACCTGAGCTAGTGCTCGTACTAGTCACTGTACTCGTACTTTGCTGCCTCTGATCCTGCTTCTTAACTCTAGGAGCTTCTGTTGGCCGCTCACTCTGATCATCAATTGCTGGCAAATCTCTAGACCTCTTGTATGCCTTGTCCTCTAGGAACTTGACATCTTGTTTGACTATAATCCTCCTGACCCCTAGAATGAATATCCGATATGCCTCAAAGGTTTCATTATACCCAACGAAGTATCCCCTCTTTGCAGTCTGATCTAGCTTCGAATGTGTGTCTCTTGGAATATGACAATACGCTAGGCTTCCTAATATTCTGAAGTGACTAACATCTGGTCTCTTCCCTGTGAATGCCTCCTTTGGCATCATCTTGCTTAGCGCTCTATGTGGGACCCTGTTCTGTATGTAAATTGTTGTACTGCATGCCTCTACCCATAAATAGCATGGCAGATCCTGGTTATTCAGCCTCACTCTCATTGCCTCCGAAATAGAGTGGTTCTTCCTCTCAGCAACCCCATTTTGCTGTGGGTTGTAAGGAACCGTCCACTCTCTCCTGATTCCTGCCCTGGTACAAAACTCTTGGAACTCCTTACTGGTGTACTCACCTCCATTATTTGGCCGAAGAACCTTGATCTTCTTGCTTGTCACATTCTCCACTAGAGCCTTGAACTCCTGGAAGCAACTAAAGACCTCATCCTTGGTCTTCGGGAAGTATATTCGGGTTTCCCTAGAGAAACATCTATAAAAGTAGTGAAGTACTCATATTCCCTGAGAGACTTCATAGGAATTGGCCCACATATATCTGAATGCACTCAGTCTAGTATCCTTGGGGATCTCGTGTCACTCCTTGGAAAAGCTGCTTTCTCAAACGTCCCCAACACACATCCTCTACAAACATCATCATGCTCCATGCTCATGTTTGGAACACTTGTCAATATCTCACAAAGCAATCTGATTGCTTCATGATGTATATGGCCCATCCTCCTATGCCATAGCTCCCTCTGATCTCTTAGATTGCTGTTGCTAACTAGGGCCTTAGGAGTGTCCATCTGCAACCTGTACAATCGACTACTCCTAACTCCAATTGCTATAGGAGATCTCCAATCCTTGTGCTTCAATAGCACCCGTGCCACTCTAAAGGGAAAATTGTACCATTTATCTTGAAGGATAGATACGAAGATAAAGGTCATCCCCAAGCTTGGCACATGCAACACATCATGAATCAGAATTGGCTTGCCATTCTCCCTTTGAAATAGAACAACCCTCTTGCAACTAGGTTGCAATTGGACTTGTTCTCCATCTAGAGCTTAAATTTGATGCCCTCTTCCTTATAGCTGGAGAAGTACTCTCTAGCTCCTCTCATATGAAATGACACCCCACTATCTATATACCAGACACCCTGTGAAGTTGAGCTAGATAGGTAAACGATTAATGTGAATTCATGATTCAACTTGCTTGAGAGCTCATCTGCACTCGCTGAAGTTGTTGTTTGCTTCTTGCCCTTCTTCTCATTTTTCTTCTATTGCGGGCAGTTGCTGAGATGGTGGTCGAAATTGTGATAGTCATAGCCTTTGACCTTGGAAAGGTCCTTCTTCTTCTTCTAACCCTTTGGGTTCGGTCCCTTGCTGGACCTCTTCTTCACTTTTTCTTTGCTGACTAGGGCCACATTCTCTTGATGCTCTTCACTCTTCTGAGTTCTATTGCTGTTGCCACTGACAAGACTGAGTCTCAACTCTTCTTGGGTGAAATCACTCCATAATCGATCCCAACCTGGCAACTGTTCTCATCCATTGATCACTTAGACAAATACATCCCACTGCGTCGTAAAGCCATTTCAAGGCTATACACACCATCTCGTCATCATCTGGTTTGTCTCCCATTGTAGCTAACTTGGCCTTTACCAATCTAAGTTTGGTGAGGTAATTGGTAACACCTTCTCCCTTCTGCATCTTGGTATTCCTCAACTTTTCTCTGAGAAGTAGCTTCCTAGAATAATTTCAAAATAGCGTCCCACATCTTCTTCGTTGTATCCAACTCAACAATATGTGGAACTATATGGTCCTCGACTCCATCAAGGATTATCCTCTGTGTTTTGGCATATTCTTTCTGGTATGTTGAAAGCTACTGTGGATCTATACGAATGGCTATTGCATTGGTCACATAGTCCTTGAGACCATTCTCTTCCAACAATAGAGAAATTTTGGCTTTCTAGACGACAAAATTTGAGGCTCCATCCAATCTGTCTTGATCTCTCAAACCTGCCGAGGCCATTTTCAAACCTGAGGAAAATAAGCAAAACCAAAATAAACTGAAGAGTATAAACTTACTAAGAGGTTCTTATAGTTTCAATTTGCATGCATCTCCAAGCAGATCGAAGGCAGTTTGGCCTCCTATGTGAAATTCAGTAATTTCAAGTTGGAGTCGTCCTCAATCAATGAGATTCCCCAAATATTAGCATTAAGGAGCTTCTGTTATATGTTGAACACCAAAGACGCAAGAGAGTTCTAGAGTTAATTACTATGAATACATTATATTTTTCTACATTAACAGTAATTGTGCTCTCACAGTAAAACTTTATAAAGTCCATTTGTCTGGACAACAAAGTTGTTTACCTAATCAGGGTGCAACTGCCCTCTCTTCAGGACATAGACAGATGAACTAATTTTACTTTTAAGGTTCGCCTGCTCATAGAGGGATCAATGTGGAGCATGTCCCTGCATATAGCGTTCCCCAAGCCATGGAGATATCTATGTTTCTCACTAGTTCAAAACCCAAATATGAAAATCATAATCTTCAGTGCAAGTATGATGACATTGAACTCCAATTTTATCTTCAGTGCCAGTACAACGACATTGAACTCCAATATTTCAGTTAACAATAGTTGCAAATTGACACAATCAAGTAGCTAGCCCCAATGGTTAGTGCAGACGGTTCATCTGCGCAAGGCATGTTGCCGACAGGGAGACCACAAGTTACAGGTTCAAATCCAGTTGAGTCCCTCAGGGTTACCAGTCACTCTTGTGGCTAGTAGCTGAGCCACTCTCCATCTGCAAATTCTAGGGACAAGGGAGATCCTGATATTCCAGGGAAAAAGGAGATCCTGAAGAGGTTTTCCTTGGTAAAAACTAAAAGAAGAAAAAGAGACAATCAAGTAACTTTAAACATATTCAAAAGACTACAATGTTCTGATCGCAGGGTATGTGATAACTCAGCAAACAAAAGATTATATCAAAGCGAGTCACTGTCCCTAGATGAAATCTCTGCAACATAAATGTGCACCAAAATATGGCGTACCAATCTTGATAACTTCCAATTAATCCTCACTCAAAGCTGACTCGAAGAGTGTTATGTTTGGAAACTAATGGCACAACGTTCATGATCCACACAGGATCATTGACCAAGGCAACAACAAAGCCTCTTAAACTAGCATTCATGTCCATGATATTCCAGTATCTTCGTTGGCCTAGTTGTCCTATAAGCCTCTTGTAGTTTGCTACCCTGCCATTCCATAGTTGAGAATCTTCATTGAATTTTTTAGTAGTAATTCCAACACTACTTATTTGGTGAGGAACAACTGTTGCACTCTTCAGCCACATTTCTAAGGCTTCTCCTGCAATTGCACTCATATCATTGACCTCTGTAAGTGTTGTTATGCAGGTTTCCATCTTTCTATACCTTTCATTCAAAATTTCAGACACAAAAATCAAATAGTCAGGTAGTGCACTTAGTAACAAAAATAACAAAAGTCAAATAACACAACACATTCTCACACATTTCATTCCTAGAATTTCCATGGATACCATGATTTTTCAATCCAAAATATTACAATGGTTCCAAACTGGAAGCTATCATGCCATGATGAATATATTACGAAGTTTTCAGGACTAAAATCAAGCAAGCATAAGAAATGGGTGTTAGTACATATCAAGCATAATCAGGGTTATCATTTTTACAAATATGAGGAACCTTGTAAATATTTATGTTCTCCACACATTCAAAATTTCAATGTGATTCATGGGTTTTCGCCATATAGCAAGACCACCCTTTTCAACAACCTTCTTCCAACACAAACATTTTCCAACATCTTCAATACAATCTTGCTCATGTTTTAGATCTTCAGGAGTTCTTCCCCATCCTCGTATGATATTTTTTTCCAATTTATTGGGGGGCCAGATAAAATCTAGTAACCACCAGGCCTCAATACCCTGTCACTTCAATCAAATAGATGCCATCTGGCAACAAAAAGCGTGGATTCGATCAAAAACATATTGAAAAGAACGCTTTTGAAATGTCAAACAGTGCGGCAAAACTTCTCAAGGTTCATAGAGATCTCATTCCCACTCTACTAAAATTAAAATCATGGGCATGAAGGCTACCTGATCAAATATTCTACTGAACAATTGCAGCCGTAAGTAATAAAAATGTTCAAATGCATCCACACAAGGATATAAATATGGAACTAGGCATCATGAACTTTGTGTAGGATTAAAGTAGCTCTTATAGGAGGATTTGCTATGTTGAGCAATTACCATAATCTTTCCATGGAATAAGACATCGAGAACAATGAGCCATGTCAAAGGCTCTTGCTGGATATGGAATCGTTTCAGACGACATGATCCCCATCATTGCTAGAACGCCTTGTTCGAGAGAAAAATGCACTTGTGCTTCATGTGTGTCCTTTGCACCTTGTGCTTCATGTGTGTCCCTTGGTGCAAAGGACATGGTTAAAACTTAAGATATTCCTCTTTAGCAGATAAGCTCCCCGACTAGCAACCTGCAGTTGTTTCAGGGGATCAGTGTGGTCACTTACAATTTGTTTGCCTGATGCAAGTGATTAACTACAGGGCAATCTTAACTCAAACATGATCATTTTCATACAGACAATTAGTGATCTAGCAAGAGCTTTGATACATCCATGAGAGGGTTTCTTTAAATGAGGATTATTTGATAGATCACCAAGACCTACTTTCTGATCAATGCATCCTCCTTACAGAGGGGTCTTCAAGGATGCTCAATGTTAACTAAACTAGAAATCATGACATTGTGAGATATACTTTAGAACCTCTGGGACAAAACGATCCTAAACATGAGAGATATGAATACAACTTTCACCTCCCTCTTCTTAGAATCACTACAGTAGAAGTTGTAGGCAACTAAAGGGAAGTTGGGATAATAGAAGCATATTAGCACATAGAATAATAGATGCTTAGTTGAAAATATATATAAGAACAAAACACATCTGGCTATAAATTCAGCATAGATGATAATCCAAGTAGAGGTACACTCTTATTGGCTATAAATCCTTCATCGATGATAATGCAAGTAGAGGCACACTCTTACATCCTCTTTTTCATGATATCAAGTGGCGGAGAGATTCACATTCTACCAATGAAGGAATTCACATGTAAATAATATTAGCTAAATAGGCCCTTTGAGCATAGTATTCAACATTTCCAAATCAAGAAAATGACTGCTAGTCTTTCCATTTCAAGCATATCTATTGATTTATATATAGACATAAATCAAATCAACCCAGAAGTTATCTGTAACTGTATTTGAGAACAACTCACACCTTTTTGGCCATGTTTCTCAACCATGATTCAAATCTAGAGAATTTCCAATGTAGACTTACAGGTCTTTGGTTGACACAACCAATAAGTGACAATCATCTAGATGGCAGCACAAAGATTAGCTAGATATCAGAAGAAGAGAAAAAAATCACAAGGTGCAATGCAGATAACAACGAACTGAAAGAAAAAGGACAAGTAAAATACTCACTCCACACCCTATATCAATGGCAGTCCTGACAGATCCATCTGTCAGAGGAATCAACTTATTAATATCATCAATATAAGCATCTGCACCACGAGTGAACATGGTTCCCCCTCCTGGAAACTGGAACTTGCCATCTTCAACTTGGATCTAATTCTGCACAACCTTCTCTATTGTGAGCTCCTTGTGGGGAACATTCACAAACCAAGCATAATCTCTGCTATTGGCAATTAAATTTTTTTAGAAACGAAGAAAGCAAAATTCAACACCAAAACATACAATTTGAGGCATGATAGGAAGAATATCGTACTTTATGTTTTGCTCAAGAAGTGCCTGACTGCAACAATGCCACAAGGTGTGGTATAGTCTCCTCTTGCAAAACCAGTGTCCAAAACAGATAACTATCTTCATAGAGATGCAAAAGTGTTGTGGCAAATTCTCTATCCCTCTGAGATCCAATCTTTATTATCTCTACCAAGACTGGTATTCCGCCTTCATCTACACAAGCAGATTAGAGAGTGCAAGAGACGTCCAACCTGTAAGTGAAAGAGCCGAAAAGGGTCAAGGGACTTGCAATGTCTAGAACAAAGTGCAAACAAAGGTGCAGAGGCCATGACAGGGTGTCCTGGTATACCTGTGAAAAAGTATCCATGGAAAATTCTGGAAGAAAAATTAACAAGGTAAAACCCTTGAACAAGTGAGAACCCTATTAAGAGGGTTCTACCTGTAGTTCTATTCATGGCATGGCTAAAGGCCTGTGTCGTGAGCAAAAACGACCAAAGCCTGGTCATAAGTAAGCTACATATAAAAACATGGCGTACCATAACCTTTAAAAAAAACCCAGGTTGTAAACCGACCAAACATAAAGGCAACAGTTGTAGATTTGGAGAACTCCACAAGCCTAGAGGCACTTTCCTGCTCAACCGGTTCTCATCAACATCCAGTGCCACTAATATCGTGCAAGAGGCCGAAGACAGGTGAAGGGTTCCACTCAAATTACTGGACGAAACATACAAAGCTGCATGCATTCCACCCTTGCAGAGATTCTGTGGTATAGGTTCCCATAAATTGTTGAATGAAGCGTCTACCCTGATGAGCTTCGAATTCAATCCAAGATTCCACAACAATAGTCCAGTGGGCTTATTTTTAAAAATCTGCAAGTTCAGATATCGAAGCCGGTTGAGCTACAGAGGAATGGGTCCGGAAAGCTGATTTCTAAAGAGCAACAATTTCTTCAAATAATTCAAATTCCCAATCCTCTTTGGAATTCTACCACTGAGCAAATTCTGTGACAGATCCGGAATCTGCATGCTCTTAAGCTTTCCAACATTGGACGGAATTTGTCCAGAAAGTTTGTTACATGTGAGCAATAATTGCCACATTTTCGGCAGAGCCATCAAACTTTCAGGAATATTCCTGCGAGCAGGTTACTGCCAAGATCCATATAGCCCATCTCAGATAAATTACCAAGCGTTGACAGAATTTTCCCAACCAGATTGCATGCCATTAAAACCAATGCCCATAGCCTCCCTGATTTACCCAATCCCTCCGGTATCTCACCATGAGCAAACAGGTTTTTCTTCAAATTCAATCTTACTAGATTCGTCAAATTCCTAAGGAACGCAGGAATAATACCGTGGAGCAAATTAAAGGGCAAATGCAGTACCTCAATCTTGCTAAACATGCCAAACCCGGGAGAAATTCGACCCACATGACGTCATTTGAATCTGCACAGTGGCGGATGACGAATCTGTACAGTGTCCATTAGAAGAACCTCACCATAAGAACGCTTATTGGCGTAATTACATGCTACTTATGCCTCCCGAATAAAAGATCATCATGTATGATATCCAATTCATCAAAATTATATCACATTTGCCCTATCGTGTCAAAATGTAATGTGCCAAATGTAAAAAAGATAACAACATAACTGTTAATTTTAGGTATGTTCTACGCTTAGAGCAATTTATTTCAATTTTCATAGTTAGCTCAATATCTTTTCCAGGTTAGCAATCACATCAGTATTTAAATTAAATTGTAGATAGAACATAAACATAGATCACAGAGGACAAGCCAAGACAAGAGGACACAAGATGTGGCGCTAGCCAGGGACAAACACCAATGTGGGGAAACCCTTGATCAATTCTTCTTATATGTTCTTCAATAGTTCAGCAGAGAGAGAGATAGTACATTTACAACAGAAGTCAACTCTTTGACTTATCCAAATAAGCGCATACATCATCTCTAAGAAGATGATACATGAGATAACTGAACTCAGTTAAAGACATGCTGCTTCAACTGATTCTCCAAGGTGACTCCTTCACCTATCATTGTGCTGCACCTCGTCATCATGTTGCACCTCACCGTGCTGCACCACGCTGCACCCATCATCACTATGCTGCATCTCATCATGCTTCATCAATCATTATTGTACCCATCGCTGTACTGCATCATGTACCATCATGTGCCATTGCTGCACCATGTTCGCCATATTGTCCCATGTGCTTGCTGCACCATGCTTGCCACCATGTGCTTACTGCACCTGGCTTACCATACTGCTGTTTCATTGTAAGCATGCCTTTGCTGCTGTCCCATTGTTACATTGCTGTCCCATAGCATCATTGTAACATTGCTGCTATCATGCTGTCATTGTAACATGCTGCCCATGCATCTTGCTTACCGTACTGCTGTCCCAATTGGCTATTGCTCTGTCCCATCACAACTGTTATCCAATTGTGCCATGACACAGCTGCTGTCCCATCAATTGTGCCATGCCATAACTGCTGTCCCAATTGTATGCTTTCACCGCTGTTTATACTGTGACGGGTTAGGGCATCTGGTCATGCTGCAAAAACCCTTAACGATCCACCAAAACGGATCTTAATCTCTGCGGCCCTACTAAGGAAGAGTCCTCCACATACGTGCTGCTGTTCTGGCCACAAATCTGACCCAAAACCTCTTCATGCTGTCCCTGTCTTGAAGTGGTCCCACGCTGTCACCTACATCCCACTCAAAACAAACTTCCCTTACCTTTTCGCTGCCCCAAACAGTGCTGCATTCACCCTTCTTCAACTCGGCCTCCAAGCTCAGCTCCTTGGTCCTCTAACAGCAGCTTGGTTAGCCTTGAACCAGACCTTAACTCCCTCGCTGCCTTGGCCTCTTCTTGTAGCATCATACGCTGCCCTTCTTGCACCCAAGACACTTCAAGAGACCCACGTCTAGGGCTTGTACAGACCTGCGGTTAGGGCAAATTTAGGACAGCATTAGGGCTGCTTTAGAACTGCGGCTAGGGCTTGTTAAAGCCTCCTCCATAGCTGCGTTCAACTTCTTCCATCAGCTCCTTTAGGTCAACGTAGATCCCTTCCCATAGCTTCGATGGTCTGTCTTCTTTGTTGCAACTAGGGCAACCTCCTTTCCTGCAACGTCTAGGGCTTCTTCCTACTAGATTTCTCTCACACTAAAAGCCAAGACAAGCGGAGAGAAATCAAGAGAGAAGTGTGTGTAAAATGACTCTCAAGTCATCTCCTTTTATACTACAACGTTGAGCACATGTGGGGGTTATTTGGTTGCTGGCCAACCTTGACGAATTGTTCCATAACACAAATAAATTCATAACTCCATGAATATTTATTGGAATCAGATGATCTTTAGATCAATCCTACAATTCTCGATGAGAGGGATCCAAGAAAAATATCATCTGCCATAAATAAGATGGCCCACACGGAGTTTGGCCCTAGTTGCCAATTTTAACACTCCCTCTCAACTAGGGAGAACTCCATCCGCTGATCCATTTGCCAGACTGTACTATTTCTGTCGTCAGTGCCCTGCACTGCTATGCTCTGCTATGCTGAACCATGAAGAAGAAGAATTGATTGAGAATGTCTCATACCATTCTCTACTGACTCGAAGTCAGTTCCATATGAAGAGAGTGTGTCATACCACTCTTACTGATCCCAGATCAGTTCCAAGAGAGTGAGTCCATATCACTCTTACTGGCCCAAAGTCAGTTCCAATTGATCTCAGATTGATATCAAAAGAGAGTGTCTCAAACCACTCATACTGATCCCAAATCAGTTTCATTGATTCCAGGTCCATGGAGGTCATCCTAGCATAGGTAGTACGGTAGATACAATGATGCGTCCATCGATAGTACTACGATGGTCCCTAACCCCATTTCCCTGCTCATTGGCCAAATGAGAGGTACTTCCCATGAGTCTCAGACTGCTTGGGTAGGATGCCTCGACAGGAGAACCACTCATCTTGTCCCTAAGTCACCACGAGGTATCACAGGGGAAGGCTGAGCCATTCATCCTATACACAACGCACCATTAGGGGAGGGTGAGTCGCCCTATGGTCGCTTGTTGCTCCAAGAAGTACCCCAAGCCCCCTGGATCTCCAAAAGCTCAATGCATGCATCATGCAGGACCCTCATAAGAGGGCCTCTCAACAACTCCAAGTCGTTTGGGAAAATCACAAATTTGACCTCTCCTCGAGTGTCACGCCCCGAAGCCTACGGTGGTCTTTCAACCGTGCCGGCGAGGTGCGGCACCACCGAACACTTTCTTTTTAACAATACTTGTGCACATGGACTATGCCTAATTCACAACCGTGTACTTAGTTTGTGTTTCGCAACCAAGTATAATATGCAATAAACCTTTATATCAATGATCACCCATACTTAATCATTATCCACAACAATTATAAAAACACAACAATCGCACGATATAAAGGGGAGGGGCAACTCCCGAACAGTCTGCCCAACAATGTATATTATATCAGTTTTTCAATAATACAACGCTCAAGTGTGCTTGGCAAACTCCAAGCCAACACTTAGCCAAATTTACAAAGATAGGCAATCTTGCCTTACAATAGTTTCATGCATCCCTTGTACAAAGAATGGTGCTCACACGAGCCACCTAAAATCCCCTGCCAAATCTGCACTAAAACCGTACCATAGAACCACCTCTGCACAACCTTCGACTTATCACCAAGTCTCAACCCAAGCGTACAATCACCAAAGGCTAGTGCGCATGAGATGTGCGCATCTCCTTCCAAATGCGCACTTCTACTTGTCCTTTGCGAAGATGCGAGTGAGTTCAATGATGATTTTGGAGAGCTCCACGCTCACATGTATATAGGCATCCATGGTGGGTTTGCGTGTGGGTGGTAGCCCCTTGGCCGACCCCCAAATCCGCCATAACGCACCCCTAAACGCTATCATAACCCGTCGGCCTTGCCATCGTGCAAGCCTCCTCCAATGCGGGTATAAACCTCCCACACTTAGTCGCATAAGTGTGTCGTTCGTTCGCACATCGTTCGGTTGTATCCGCCTTTCGTTGCATTGCTGTTTCATGTATTGTCGCATTTTGTGCAAAGTCTTCTCGTGCGGTTGTGCACGCCCCCCCGGCGCCCGCCCATTGCAAATGCCTTAAGGCGTTACACCGGGGCTTCCATAGAATGTCTGCGACCTGTACATCAGTCTCAATGCAATGGAGTCTCCTCGCTCATCGATGTACCATATCCCAGATAAGGTAGTATCTGATGTCTATATGCTAGAGCAATCATAGAATACGAGATTCCTCAACAATCGAATTCCCCCCTGGTTGACACAGAAGATTACGGTGGTATCCATCATGTGTACAAACAGCGCAGTGAAGAGCTTCTGCAACCAGGTAGCTTCACACGAGGTCATACTCGTAGCTATGTATTCGGTCTCAGTGGTTCTCAAAGCATCCGTCTTCTGCTTCTTGCTCATCCAGGATATCGAGTAGAACCCAAAGATAATCAACACTTAGAAGTACTCTTGAGATCCTCCAGATTGCCTGCCCAATCAGCATTCGAATAATCATGCAGCGTCATATTTCCGACAATGTATCTCAATCCATGAGAGATTGTGCCCCGAAGATATCTGAGAAGATTCTTGGCACCAATCTAGTGAGGCTCAACCATTTATGAGTTCACCATGCTAATTGCAAAACATATATCCAGACGGGAGTTCACCGAGAACATCAATGTTACTATGAGTTTGTGAAACTCAGAGGCATTTCCCAAATCAGGTCCGGTATCCATACCACATAACTTCTGAAAATTGAGCTCCATCGAGGTAGTCATGGGCTTGCAGTTCATCATTCTAAATTTGGTATCCAACTCCCTCTTACTTTGGTAACTGAGAGGGTCTGCACTTGTCAGAAAGAGGTCGTCCTTAGAAGGTGCCGGTATGAGAGGTCTATTATCCACAACCTTCAAGCAATGGTTTGGATCGGCTTCACTCCTAGTGAATCTCAGCTTCATCAGATAACTATCAATCCTCTCATACTATGCTCGGGGTGTTTTGCTTCAAGCCATAGAGGGATTTCTTCCACCTGCATACATGAGATTCCTGATCATGAATCTCAAATCCCTCGGGTTGTTCCAAACCTGTGAATCTGCTACATGAGGGGAATGGTCCCCTTGTAAGATTTTCCTTCGGTACATCTCAGACATGTACCTTCATGCTCTTTTTGAATTCAGGCATCCTTGTCACCATCTGACTCACATCGGGTAGGGCCCCATAAAGTAGATCTCCGGTACTATAGATGAGATGTGTCAACTGACATGGTCCCCAATGGACTTCCTGCAACTTGATACAAATTGCCAACTCTGAACCCTTGAGTAAAAGCATCTTTGAAAATTCTACTTTCAAACACGTACCTTTCCATCGATGAATGCCACCTTGAAACCTTTGACCTCCATTGCCGAAATGGATACCAGGTTCTTCTTGCGATCAAGTACATAAAGAGATTCTCGTAAATGAATCGAGTTACCCTCATTCAATTGAGGGGTAACATTCCCTACACCCTTTCCGGGATAGGTGGCATCAACTCCAAGTATAATCCCACGATTATTTCCATCTCTACCAAATTAGAGAGAGCACCCTTCTATCCGATGAAGTGCCTTGAAGCACTACAATCAGTAAGCTAGATTCCCAAAGAGTCTAAAGGAGAGGGCTAATACAAGATAACACTTCTTCATCTTATCAAAAACAATATTTGATTCTTCATAACTAGGGTTCCTTGCTTTCTTTGAAGAGTTGACTATTTTCTTGATGACTTGCATTACCTGTCATTCCTTCAATCATTGAAGATGTCCCTGGAATGATTGTCATCTTCATTAAGTGATGTGTCCCTGCTATTTGGACACTCCTTCGCATAATGGCCGAACTTATTGTAAGTAAGGCATCTGTCTTTCCTTACACCCTTAGATCCAGACTTCTTATTGAAGTGCTCTGAGGCCATTAGAAGCTTTTGCTGCACCATTCTGATAATATTCTCTGCTTCGACTTCACCCTTGGTGAATTTGAAGAGGGATGAGGAACCCATTGAGCCTTTTGTCCTTTCCCAACTGTCTTTGTTGATTGCTCTTTCACTCTTGCTTGGGCTTTGTATTCACCTCAACTCTGATATCATGTTAATTTTGGGTATGTTCTATGCTTAGAGCAATTTATTTCAATTTTCATAGTTAGCTCAATATCTTTTCCAGATTAGCAATCACATCAACATTTAAAGTAAATTGCAGATAGAACATGAACATAGATCACAGAAGACAAGCCAAGACAAGAAGACACAAGATGTGGCGCTAGCCAGAGACAAACCCCAATGTGGGAAACCCTTGATCAATTCTTCTTATATGTTCTTCAATAGTGAAGCAGGGAGAGAGAGAGAGAGATAATACATTTACAACAGAAGTCAACACTTTGACTTATCCAAATAAGAGCATAGATCATCTCTAAGAAGATGATACATGAGATAACTGATCTTTGTTGAAGACATGCTGCTTCAACTGATTCTCCAAGGTGACTCTTTCACCTATCATCGTGCTGCACCTTGTCATCATGCTGCACCCATCATCACTATGCTGCATCTCATCATGCTTCATCAATCATTACTGTACCCATCGCTGTACTGCATCATGTACCATCATGTGCCATTGCTGCACCATGTTTGCCATACTGTCCCATGTGCTTGCTGCACCATGCTTGCCACCATGTGCTTACTGCACCCGGCTTACCATACTGCTGTTTCATTGTAAGCATGCCTTTGCTGCTGTCCCATTGTTACATTGCTGTCCCATGCCATCATTGTAACATTGCTGCTGTCATGCTGTCATTGTAACATGCTGCCCATGCATCTTGCTTACCATACTGCTGTCCCAATTGGCTATTGCTGCTGTCCCATCACAGCTGCTATCCAATTGTGCCATGACACAACTGCTGTCCCAATTGTATCACTGCTGTCCCATGATTTGTGCCATGCCATAACTGCTGTCCCCATTGTATGCTTTCACTGCTGTTTATACTGTGATTGGTTAGGGCATCTGGTCATGCTGCAACAGTCCGGAACCATCCACCAAAATGGCTCTTAATCTCTGCGGCCCTACTAAGGAAGAGTCCTCCACATACGTGCTGCTGTTATGGGCACAAATCTGACCCAAAACCTCTTCAAGCTGTCCCTGTTTTGAAGTGGTCCCACGCTGTCACCTACAATCCACTCAAAACAGACTTCCCTTACCTTTTCGCTGCCCCAAACAGTCCTGCGTTCACCCTTCTTCAACTCGGCCTCCAAGCTCAGCTCCTTGGTTCTCTAACAGCAGCTCGGTTAGCCTTGAACCAGACCTTAACTCCCTCGCTGCCTTGGCCTCTTCTTGTAGCATCATACACTGCCCTTCTTGCACCCAAGACACTTCAATAAACCCACGTCTAGGGCTTGAACAGACTTGCAGTTAGGGCTGGACAGACCTGTGGTTAGGGCAAATTTAGGACAGCGTTAGGGTTGCTTTAGAACTGCAGCTAGGGCTTGCTAAGGCCTCCTCCATAGCTGCATTAAACTTCTTCCATGAGCTCCTTTAGGTCAACGTAGATCCCTTCCATAGCTTCGCTGGCCTGTCTTCTTTGCTGCGGCTAGGGCAGCCTCCTTTTCTCCAACTTCTAGGGCTTCTTCCTCCTAGACTTCTCTCACACTAAAACCCAAGACAAGTGGAGAGAAATCAAGAGAGAAGTGTCTGTAAAATGACTCTCAAGTCATCTATTTTTATACTAAAACATTGAGCACATGTGGGGGTTATTTGGTTGCTGGCTGACCTTGATGAATTGTCCTATAACACAAATAAATTCATAACTCCATGAATACTTATCGGAATCGGATGATCTTTAGATCAATCCTACACCTGTCGATGAGAGGGATCCAAGAAAAATATCAGCTGCCATAAATAAGATGGCCCACATGGAGTTTGGCCCTAGTTGCCAATTTTAACAATAACACAAGGTTCACATGATCTCTGGATGCATATCTCAAAATAGAACCTCTCTTTTGCCTTCTTCCTCAACCTTGACTAAATGTAACTTCCATTGAGCAGAGGTAGACTCAGAGGAATCAGAGCTGGGCTTGTTTAGAAGTATTTCTCTTTGCCTTCATGGAAGATGGGAATGGATTATCTGGCAAGAGAATGAGCAAAAGAGGTGTTATAAGGAATTATGTAATCAAGAGCAGACATAACTAGAATGTTTGCAGGCATAGAATGCCAATGTATAACACCGAAGGGAGGTTGCACAAGATTGATGTTCCATTCATCATTAGTAGGATGTCGAGGAGACTTAGGAATATCAACAATGCTAGGGTGAGGCTATAGAAAATTATCGGTCTGGGCTAGTGGATGAGGCAAGACAAATTGGCCATCAAGGTTAATCTGAACAATTTGCAAAATATGATTGAACTCACAAATTTTGCTTCAAAATGTATAGAAAATCTAATTCTTTCGTTTCATCCATCCTGCCAAATAACATTTGTCCTTTTACCTCTTCCCCTTTTGTTTCCTCTATTATTCCCACTGAAGAAACTCACATAAACATCCATTCAAAGAATTAATAATAGAAAGTATCATACTAAATGTAGTAAACACATTGCTAATTCTGTAAATACATTAAACATGGCCCAGATCACAATATAAATACTCAAGCATTAAAAGGAATAAGATATAAATAACATGAAGAAAGTAAATCATTATGAATCAATCTAGCCAACTACAAAACCCCTTGTTTCTCCACTCAACATCATCAATAGAACAATACATTCACCCCTTCCTATTGCCTTCACAAATAAGTCTCCACGTTCTAATGTATGTATTCTATAATGAATTATTATCTCTGCTTATATATGTAACTTTTATCATGAAAAGTGAAATATATGTATGAGGCATAACGTTAATTTGGGAAATGATTATTAAAATTTAATGTGATGCATACATACAATATATGAAAAGTGAAAAAGTGAATGATGTAAATGCAAATTGGCAAAAAGAAAGTTGCTTCTACTGTAGGCATGAAATCATCTGAAAAAGGAAACAATTAAATTGAATGCCCAATTTATGGTCTAAACCTGTATATTTCTTCACAAGGCAGCCTATAGTATATCAAAATCCTTAACTCTCAACTTTTATCAGTTACAAGATTTATGAGAATATATATATACAACACACACACAAATAACTTGAGTTTCTTATTGTCTTTAGGACAACTTTTCAAACTATAACTCTATTTAGTTACGGAGTCAGCGTTTTTATCTAAATCAAACAACTCAAAACACCATGCTGACCTTCGTGAATGCTAGGATACATTTGTTCTTTTTTTTAAAACCATATTTAAATTTCTGGGTAAAATGGTTTACCATGTCTTCACTTCATGTAAAGCTGGTTAGGATTTTACTTATATTTTTTTTTACTGTGAAGTGGAATATGCATTACTGCAAATACTTTGTGTGAATCATAGAGTTTCAATTAAAACCTTGGCATTGTAGTTGGTTTAAACCCAAGAAATTTAACGTTTGAGTTCTTTGAACTTATTAACATAAACATTTCCCAACCATGACTTAAATACAGAGCATAGTCATTAACCAATAAAATGCATTGTACAACATTTATAAACACCATTTTTAACTATCATTTACTAGTTTTTACATAGTAAAAACTCCAACCCAGTGTTAATATGAGTTATATCAACTTATTTCCATGCAAACTAATTCAACTACTGAAAACAGAGTGAGCCTATAAGGGAAAGAGTTTTTTCAAAAAACACAAGTATGAGGGATCAAATGAATGTTGTGCAACATTTTTACAATAACAACAACTAAACACAACAACCCAAAACTCATTCATCACCAAATTCATTGAAAAAATAGAGAGAGGGTGAAAACCAACTTGGAATACATATTTTGTCTATCTCCATCTTTAGTGTTTATCAATAGAAAAGCAACTATAGTAAACCACATTTAGTACTAGCCTTCGTCAGGTTGGATGAGCCAAGCTTTATACCTCCTGAGTGAACAATTGAGCAGCGAACTCCAATTTCATCCAAAGCATAGTGAGACTACCAAAGCCAAGGAATGGAGAATGAACTATGGAGTTTGATTCATAAGGCACGTAACCAACTTCAATGCAAGTTAGTTGCAAAGCCGATGCAGCAAGGCCACTTTCCATCAAATATTAATGCACAGGGATGCATAGTGGCCACATCAGATCACATTATTGTTGATTTCACCCATCAAACTTGTATCAACCATATCCCATATCTCTCCAATATCACCTCGGAATCATAACATGCCATTTCTATTCAATGAAATATTTGTGTATAGGGTGGTGGGCAAAACATACACCTTATGTTTAAAAACTTCAATATGTATTACCACCCTTGTTAACATTTGCAATATGAACCATCAACCATACATGTGAGCACAATGCTAACCTCCTAATGAATAACTTATACATTAAACTTTGTTTTCTCATGGTCACTTAATAAAGCCTTTCATCAATACTTGCAAAATATTTGTATATGCATTCATATTTGTTCAGCATGTGTCATGTCCCTTCTCAAACACATTTGTAATAGGGTGCTGCTACACAATTTTGCATAGTTTTGACTAAGGAAGAGGACCCCACACTTTCGACTTAGGGACTTAGGTGGCAAATCGACTTTATGTGGCTGCTAGTGGAATGTGGGGGCCACCCACATGGGAGTTCGAATTAGCCCATTCGAATAGATTGGAGGGAAAGTCGAATGGGTGGATGGAGGGGCCCACATGAGGCTAAAGAGGCCCAAGCAGTTGTAAGGAGGGAGCAACTCTCATTTTGGTTTCATCTTTGACATTTGCAGACAAACTACACAACTTTTCACTCTGCTGTTTCGCTGAGTCAACCAATTGTTTAGGCACGAGTCTCTCAAGTGGGAGATTCAACCTCTACTTCTGGGGAACATCCGTGCCCGCCCTAGGGAGACAGTTCCACAAGGATTTTAGGAGTTCTGGGGCAGTGACATAGCACCATTAACCAACGCAGAACAAGGAGTGCGTATTTATGGGCAGCGAGAGAATACGCAGAGGGAGATAGAGGCCAACAGAGAGATCAGATTGTTTGTTGGGGAGCTTGAGAGCTGAGGTAGTAGTAATAGACCAACATTCTTGCTGGGTTTTACAACCAACTGAGCCAACATTCCAGCAGTTCGAATTGCTGGGCTGAGGGACAATGCAGAGGCCACTCAATAGTTTTTCGTGGAGCTTGGGAGCAAGTGATTTTGGCCAAGAGCTCATCTGGGAAGCCAAGGATTGGATAGCAAGGGTGAACCCAGCACAACCCAACACTTTGGGGGTATTTTCGGGAGGATTGACAGGCAGTTTCTAGTAGGCCGAGTTTTGCAGCTAACGCTGAAGTGGGGCTCCAAGGGGGTCGAATTTCAGAAGTCTAAACCAACCAAAATCCCTTCTGGTTTTTTTTGGGTTTAGGCCAAGGAGTCCAGGGTTAAAAGCACATAAATTTCTAAGCAGTATTGTTGAGAAATCTATGGGCTTTGATATTTGAATGATTTCTTGATCTTAGATAACTGCTTGTGAAGTATTTTTTATCCTTTTATTTATTCAAACAAGATCTTTTCATATGTGTGTGTTTATTAACTTCATCAACTAGCTATCATGCATAATAAACAAAAGAACAATAACACAAGATATAGGCAGCAACGAGGGCAAAACCTCTCCAACTTGAGAGTAAAACCCACGGTAATTCTTCTTATAGAATCTTCACTTGACAATATTTCCAAGACCTAGACAAAGACCATTTGACCAATGTGTCTTCAAGATCAAGGCTAGTACCTTCTGCTACTGCTGTCCTCCGACTTGCTGTACCATAGATCAGATTTGCAACTATAGATGGAAGGATCAATGTTCCGCTCCCTTCTTTCTTCCTCCAAGCCTCACTTGTCCAAAATAGTTCACTTGTCAAACTGTTGTCCGCGAAGCTTGTCTTTAGACAAGATGATCTGCTTCCTTGACTTGAATTGTTCAGCAATCTTAGCAACAGACCTGAAGATGCCATTGTTTTCGCATGTGTGAGAGAGCTACTTGTTCTTGTAGCCTCCTCCTTGCCTCGCTATACTTAGAGCTTCCTTCTAGATAAACAACCGAACATTTTAGGCCTAAAATCAATCCTTTTCATGAAGATGACCTAGGACTGTAATGCAGCCCTAATTGTGACTAGTGCACGTGTGAGAGGTTTAGGGCTCTTCTAACCCTCCTAAACGTTCTCTCTCCTTGTGTCTTCTCTTCAAGTAAATCTACCCTTCAAATAGCCCCAAGATCGAACTCTTTCCTTGCTAATGAGAGCATATAAGGGGATGCCCTAGCCTCACACGTGTGGACAGTTTTTTTGCACTTATAGATGGTAGAATAAACTTCCTTCTTGTTGACCTGCGACTCCTTAACTTGACCCTTTCTTTGCACCCTTAGACAGAATTCTTCGCATAGGAGAGAGACTGAATTGATGTGATGAGAGTTTGTTCGAATGAGGGAGGAGAGGCCCTTATTTGTAGTCCTCTCAGGGCTGCTCATTTGGTCGACATGACTTGTCTTTAGGCCGACTTACATAATTGATTTAGCCGACATGAATATAATATTTTTGCCAAAATTACAATGCCTTTTTATCTTCATTTGGAGGAGATTTTTACTAGCCATTTGTACTTGAACTTGGAGGAGACATTCCACATGGTTCTGCCCTTGATCTTGGAGACACAAACCATATAGTTTACAAGTGTAATTGTTTACATCAATGACACAAAACTATCACCTAGCCTAGAGCTCTAAGTGGGAGCTACTAAAACAAACTTTGAGGATGAAACCCATGACTCAAATTTACAAAAATATTTTACTAGATACAATTTACATCATTTACATTGGAATGTGTCATTATGGAGATCGAACCTAGTTACACTTTCTTCAACACTCCCTCTTAACTAGGGAGGTATTCATACATGCATGGTACTTGGACAATTTTTCAAGTTCACAGAAGAATTCTCATAAGAAGATCGGATTTGCAATCCATCTGTTATAACATCATTTCAACCAACATGGTTTTCATATAGCAAGGCCTTGACTAACAACTCTATCTCTCACTTAGATTAGAGCACAATGTTGGCGAGACCAATGAATGATAGACACACATCATCATTGTCTCTCATAGTCCTGGTAGGGGATAGTCCTAGTATGCCCTACTAAGACTATTCTCATCTTGGGTTCCCAGCCCTCAAGAATATCGGTCCTCTTGCCCACTCTTGTCTTGGATGCCCTACCACATCCTCAAGGAGTGTCGGATGCCAGATGATTACGCAATCCTCCATTCTTTCTTCCAAACTGAAGACAAGAATATCGTGTCTAACTCTCCCACTTAACCAGAGATGAGCTCCAAGTTTCTCTTTACTTAGAAACTTACTCATGTTCCTTTACTCATAGGAACCTTCCAGAGCTCCCTCTTAAACAAGGACTCTATCATCAGTGCTTTATAGGGTCTTCTAGTTGTCTGATGATCCAAGACCTCAATGTCATCGATTTCTTCATATGTAGGGTTCATCCATCCATCACTTTCCTGAGTCCTCCATCATGTCATTCCTTCTTTCCCGGAAAGTATCCTCCTTGGCTTTACATTAGGGTCTTCCTTCATAGGGTCATCTATCTTCACTTTTTCTTCAACAGTGATTGCTCTAGATCACAAGGTACATAGTTGTGACATCCTTCACAACTCTCCTTACCTTGGACCTGCACACATACCCAGACTTTCTCCAAGAGGTTAGAAACCGAAAAACAAATCACATATTACCTTTTTGGTGATGGTCTTTTCCAGTGACATCTTCTTGTAGGCTATGTCACATGGTTCGAGTTCGACAACGATTAAGTTCGATTCGAATTCGAATTTTCCGATTAGGTTCGAATGAGGTTCGGCATTAGGTTCGACTATACATATTTTTCAATATATATATAATAATATATAATATATATATATATATATATATATATATATATATATATATATATGTATATATGACCTCGTTCTAATGGAGCAGGAATAACCTTATATAATGGACGTTGCAAAGATTGAAGGATTAGACATTCTCGGCATATCTGTTTTAGCATACAAATCTACCTAGACATATCACAATTGCACAGCTAGTGATCTCGACATACCTGTGAGGATCTCAGCTGAATGGAGTAGCAAAGATGATAAGATCTAGGACAAAGGCACAGTGTCAATGGATCTTACATAGCAGTCTTGGCATCAGGGCCTCGGTGATACTCCTGTAGAAGTCTAGACTCTGGACAAAGAACAACAGTGATAGAACCTCTCTCTCGGCCTAATAAGATTGATGTTAGATGTTGTCTCAATCACACACACACACACACACACACACACACACACATATATATATATATATACACTACAATTGTGGCACAATAACAAAAGCCGCAGAAATGATCATTCTCGGAGGATAACATCCCTGCAAAAACAGAAGAGACCATTAGTAACCATTACAGTCTCAGAATAAATGAGACAGTAAGGACCTCAATATTATGAGGAAATAGTAACTCATCTCGGTGGATCTATTTCTTAACAGTCAATGTATATATATATCATATATATATTATACTATATATATATTACATATATATATGTAATGGAAAGATCTTCGGATCCCTCACTATCTTTACATGATCTCATTGTCTCTGTGTAAGAAAGATCACAATGATCCTGCAGTCATGGAATACACTCTCACATGATCACAGTCAACATGATGGTCTAGAGTACAGTGATGAAGGTAGGATAAAACAACTATCATGGCTTTCATAATGAAGTTTTCAGTGCATCATTAAAAAAATTGAACCTTAAAAAATTCGTTAAAATTCGCCTTCAGGTTCGTTGAGGTTCGTTTAGGTTTGTTGAGGTTCGTTTAGGTTCGTTTAGGTTCGAGTTCGTTTAGGTTCGACTTGAGGTTCGAATTTCAGGTTCGGCGAACCTGAACGAATTTCAATTTTTTTTCAGGTTCGGCGAATTTCGAACCTGAACCTTCAGGTTCGCCGAACCCTGTGACATAGCTTGTAGGTATCAACACCCTGCATACATGTTGACTCATCTCCCAAAGATATCTATTGTCAAGGGTCTTCGTCTTTTCAGACTTCCATCAGAGTCTTAATATCTTTTTGGGGGATTTCCTAGTCAAATCTTCCTGATCCTCTGGATGTTGATTGCCTTCATCATGGTTGCGTATTTCATGATTTCTTCCATCCGCACACCTTCCATTCCTTGGAGCTTTCAATCAGAGTTTCTTAATTGTAGTTAGCTAGCTCATACTCCATATGAGGACATATTATGTTGATTTCATCTAGTGTGACTTAAGCCTTCCTGCATCCTTTCAGAGGAGGAGATCCTTTTTCTCTTGATCATGCTTGATCCATGTTACCTGTAACCATATGACATGACATTATACTATTAGACACAAGTATACATACCTCATTTGTCTGGAATCATACCATGATTCTTATAGCGAACTTCTTGAGGGATCTTTGACCTGCAACGGAGTTGACTTGATTCTTACAGGTTCTCTTAGCACCACCATTCTGATTTATATGAATCTGGATTCTTCACAGAGAATATTTGCTTGTAAAAACTCTTCAAATATTCGGAGAACCAAAGTGTTCTCAGCTTAGGGTCTCCTACACATAGCAATTTTATTCCTTCCTAGAATCCTTGCATAAATAAATACAACATACTTTAATCATGACCATTAACAGTATTTCCAGAGGATTCAACATATCCTCATACATCAATTGTTCATCCATGAATGATACGGAATACAATGTACATAATCAGTACATCCTTTAAAAAGTTACTTAAACAACACACAAGAATGTTCATGAATCACAACATGTCACAAAATTCTATGCGATCTGTTATGCAACTAAGACCTATGAAAGAAAACATGAGGTGATATTTTAATCATAGTAAAGATCCCGTGGCTCCTCCTTCTTTGGCTTCTTTTCATTGTCTTGTATTTCCTGGGCGACATGAGCTGTTTCATGTTTCCTCTTGATATTCTTTTTTCGCTTGGGACAATCTCTTCGGTAGTGTCCATATTCGTGACATTCAAAGCATTGAATCTTTGACATGTCTTTCTTGGGGTGTTACTAGTGACTAGATCTCTCAAACTTCTCGAATTCCCTTTTCTCTTGAACTTGGCAGCAAATGCTTGCTCCTTGGATCCAACTGCAATATCTTCCTTGGCCTTTAATCTAGCTTCTTCCACTTTGCATATCGCCCACAAATCATTAAGTGAGGATGCCTCCATTTTAGCCCATATGCTAGCTGTAAAGTTTTCCTAATCCTTAGGTAGTGCATTCAACACTATAGTAGTCATCTCTTGATCAGACATGATTTCTCCTCGATCCTGTAACTGACCTCTTATTTTAGAAACCCTTATGAAGTATGGAGCTATACCTTCTTCTTTATTGATCGTCATCTTGTATAACTCATAAATTAAAGAGATCCCTTCTCCTGCAGTGCTGACGGAGAATAGGTCTATCAATTTGTCATAGATTTCCTTGGCTGTTAAAAGCTTGGCTACATAAGGAATCACAGAGTCCTTGATGAATTCTATGATATAATCTTTTGAGCTCTTATTTCGTTCTTGTTGTACTTAGCCAATTCTTGACTATCAGTAGGAACAACAATTCTCTTTTGTAAATGATCAATAACTTCTTGTTCTTTCAAATTGATGTCAGTTCTCTTCTTCCAAGCAAGGAAGTTGGCAACTCCAACTAACTTATTGCTTTCCTTGCAAGAAGACATCTTTTTCAAGATTTGTTTTGCTCAAATAAATAAGATACTTACTTGATGTGATGATACTTGAAGCTTGACTTTGGATGGCTACCTTGTATGAGCTTGAGGAAGCTTGTCTCTCCTTGAATGCCAGGGAACCTGATATTATATCCTTGAGGATTTGCTCTTCAACTGAAGTGAGAGGATTCTTGTTACCTTCCTCTTATAGATCTAACTAAATAGTAGATCTTGTCTTCTCTTTGATAGATCTTGGAGTTTCAGAATGTGGATTTGAATCTAGCTTTGGCTTCAACTTCAACTGCCTTGCCTCTTATTTAATGTTCTTTATCATCCTGCCCTTGATGTACTACCATCGCTCTGATACCATTTTGAGAAATCTATGGGCTTTGATATTTGAATGATTTCTCGATCTGAGATAACTGCTTGTGAAGTATTTTTTATCCTTTTACTTATTCAAACAAGACCTTTTCATATGTGTGTCTTTATTAACTTCATCAATCAACTGTCATGCATAATAAACAAGAGAACAATAACACAAGATATAGGCAACATCCAGGGCAAAACCTCTCCAACCTGAGACGAAAACCCATGGAAATTCTTCTTATAGAATCTTCACTTGACAAAATTTCCAAGACCTAGACAAAGACCCTTTGACCAATGTGTCTCCAAGATCAAGGCTAGTACCTTCTGCTACTGCTGTCCTCTGACCTGTTGTACCATAGATCAGATCTGCAACTATAGATGGAAGGATCAACTTCCCTCTCCCTTCTTTCTTCCTCCAAGCCTCACTTGTCCAAAATAGTTCACTTGTCAAGCTGTTGTCCTCAAAGCTTGTCTTTAGACAAGATGATCTGCTTCCTTGACTTGAACTGTTCAACAACCCTAGCAACAAACCGAAAGATGTCACTGTTTTCGCATGTGTTGTTGAATTTTCTAAGTCTGTTTGTTAGAAAATCAATCTGTATTCTGCTGGTTTATTTCTTCTACTTGTTTAAATTTGAACAAGTTATTGAATACATTTAATTACCGAAATAAACACAATACAATCACAACATCTACATATCATCAACTGGAAGAAAACAAGCACACAAGTGACACCATTATTTTTGGATGAATGTCCCCAGAAAAACGCAATGCGGGAAAACCGGTGCAACTATTCTGAGGGCTTTATTATTATGCAACCTATCTAAGTACAATTGGTTGGCTAACCAGCTCACCCGATAGAGAAAAATACACAGCAATAATACCTCTATACTTGGAAGCATGTATTTAGAAAACTTGTCCCACGAAACCTTCTTCGGCACCACTGAAACTCAGCACTGGCCCTTTTGGCCTCTGCGTCACCCTCAGGACCCTCTGCGTTAGCCCTCTGAGGCATTGAGCAGTCTCTGGGAGCCTCTGCATCACTCCCTCTACCCTCTGCGTGGATGACGCAGTCCCTATGGGCTCTGTGCTGCCTCTGCTAGGCTCTGCGTAGCCTGGACTGACAGCTGTTCTCGCTCTCTCTGCTTCTATGCTGGTCTCCCAGTATTGTCCCTGCATCTCTGCCTCATACTCACTGCCCCTCGTTGGTGATCACTGATTCAACTTTGCTTAGCAACCCCGTTCTAGCAAAATGAATGACTGATCACTCTGGTGTGTTCTCCCACTGACCCTTAAGCCTTCTCTTATACTTTTACTATTGGTTCTTCAACGGTCAAGATTACATCTCTAATCAATGACTAAGATTAGATTTGGCTTGATCCATGACTTTTGGAACCTCCTAACCCAGTTCTATATTAATACCCATTAATATTTTATTTTTCCTAAGTTTAGGCTTAGGAACTCCTTTAAAAATATTAATTATTTTAATATCTCCCAAACCAGGTACAATCTGTCCAAACCATTTCTGGGTCTTGGAGATCTCATGTGCTTTAGCCTCTTCAACAATTTTCATGGCTAGAGCACATCTGATGCTACCCAAAATCAACACTCCCTTTTAGCAGGACTGTGCTCTAGTAATACTCCACACTGAGCATCACCTTGATTATCCGGCATCGGTCCCTGCACTGATGCTAGGCCTCCCCGCCCAACATCCTCTGCACTGCTGCATCCTGTACTGCTACCCATGGCCCTGCCACTGCCACTGCTGCATCCGTATGGTAGCTCCCTTTGCATCCGTGCTGCTGCTGGTCCATCCTCCCAACATTGCATCTGCACTGCATCCCCTCTCATCATGCTGCATCGTGCTACTGCATATTGTTACTGCACTGCAACCCAGTTATTGAGAAGTAAGTAATTGATCCACCCAAATTTTGACATCCTTGTCAGGCTAGAAACACTCCCGATGCTGAAGTTCTCTCTGCTGCTAACAAGTGCTCCCTATACTAACCTCTGTGCTTCTGTAACAACTCCCTACATCTCGCACCGCTGCACACCTCTTTGTGTCATCCTGCACTGGTGCAACATTCTCGTGCCTCTCACACTGTTGCAGCCTGCTAGCCTCGCGCTGCCCGGGGACTCCTGCACTATACCACTCTCTGCCACTTCATCCGCATCCGTCTCTACCGACATCCGCTAGTCCTGCTACTCCTCTTCGGGGCTCCCGTAGCAAGGTATAATCCAAGAGGATGGGTGCCTCGAGGATCTTGCCCCTCATCGCTTGTAGTCCTCCTGACTATAGCTCGATGTCTCCCCACTTCTTCGCAAGTGGCACATGAGCACTCATGGCACAATCATCATCCTCCTCGACTTCTTTCTCTGCCTTCACTGGCGCTGCCTTCGATTTAGAAGCCTCTCCCTTACTCTTCTTCCTCGGACACTGGTTCGCAAAATGACCTAGTTCCCCACAATGGAAGCACTTGACCTTAGAGAGGTCCTTCTTCTTCCTCTTCTCCTTCTTTCTTGCTGATGCTAGAGCTGCATCCTCTTCCTCTTCCTTCTTGATCCTGACCCCTTTGCCGCTACTCACCACCTTGGTTAGCAGTTTGATCTCTTCTTAACGAAGAGTTGCCCACAGTTCTTCCCAATCCGGAAGACTCGTCCTGCCCAGTATGCTCTGGACAAATGTCTCCCAATCCTTGGAGACTGCATTAAGTGAGGTCCTTACCATCAACTCCTGATCCGGCGTGGCCCCTACGGAAGTCAGTTGGTCACGAATCTCCTTCAACTTACCGAGGAAGACATTTATTTGCTCTCCCTTCTGCATCTGGTATGACCTTAGCTGATTCTCCAGGAGCATCTTCCTTTGCACGGAAGTATGCTGGTACAATGTCTTCAAAGTGTCCCATATCTCCTTTGCCGTTTCCTTCTCAGCAATATGTGGTACCACATGATCCTTGACCCCATCAAGGATGATGCACTTTGCCTTAGCCATTGCCTCCTCGTACCTTTCATTAGCTACCAGGTCAATTGGGATAGCCATCACTCTCAAGGCGAAGCCCTTGATACGATGTTTGTCTAGAATGGACAAAATCATGGCCTTCCAGACCACAAAGTTAGACGCTCCGTCCAGCGTGTCCTGATCTCTTAGCCCATTCACGACCATCTCGTTGCTCTTCTGTCGACTCCTCCGAGTCTCTCTACTTCCCGCCTGGAAGTTCTCGGTTTGACTTTTGCTGAGTCTCTCTACTTCCCGTCTGGAAGTTCTCGGTTCGACTCCTTCGAGTCTCTCTACTTCTGGTCTGGAAGTTCGCTTTTGGACTCCCTCTAAGTCCTGATTTCCCTCCTAGAAATCCTTCTGCCAACGTCAAGTTGCCCCTCTCTGATCGTCTGTGCAACTACAACACTGATCCGGATTCCTTGGCTAGAAATCCGCTTTGGCAGCAACTCCCTCCACCTTGGTCTTGCCCTGCTTCGCTCCGCAAACTACTCACAACCTCCTATGCCCCAACAATTGAAGGATTGAGCCACTTGGCTCTGTGCAATCCCGGTACTGGCAAATCAACTTCCTCAGCCAACGGCGTTAGCCTTCCTGGTCTCTGTGTGGTTCTGCGTGAGCTTGATTCTGCCTCCCTCAGCCTCTGCGCTAGCCTCTCTTTGGCCCAGACCGATGACACAGTCCCTCTGTGTCACTCCTTCCTATGTCGCCTTTTGCAAGGATCAACTTTGTCACTCGAGACAACTGAATCTGCTGCAAATGCATTGCTCGGCTGATGCCTTCAGTTTTCCTGTGATCTGCAACCACGCTCTGATACCATGTTGAATTTTCTAAGTCTATCCGTTAGAAAATTACTCTGTATTCTGCTAGTTTATTTCTTCTACTTGTTTAAATTTGAACAAGTTATTTAATACATTTAAATATCGAAATAAACACAATACAGTCACAACATCTACAGATCATCAATTAAAAGAAAACAACACACAAGTGACACCGTTTTTTGGACAAATGTCCTCGGATTAATCCAATTCGGAAAAACTGGTGCAACTATTCTGAGGGTTTTATTATTATGTAGTCTATCTGAGTACAACTGGGTGCCTAACTGGCTCACCCGACAAAGAAAAATACACGGCAACAATACCTCTATATTCGGAAACAGGTATTCAGAAAACCTGTCCCACGAATCCCTCTTTGGCACAACGGAAGCTCAGCGCTGGCCCTTTTGGCCTCTGCGTCAGCCTCTTGCTGACTTGCGTCAGCCCCAGGACCCTCTGCGTTAGCCCTCTGAGGCAGTACATAGCCTATGGGAGCTTCTGCATCACTCCCTCTACCCTCTGTGTGGATGATGCAGTCTCTCTGGGCTCTGCGCTGCCTCTGCTAGGCTCTGTGTAGCCTGGACTGGCTGCTGCTCTCGCTCTCTCTACTTCTGTGCTGGTCTCCCAATATTGTCCCTGCCTCTCTGCTTCGTACTCACTGCCCCTTGCTGGTGATCACTGATTCAACTTTGCTTAGCAACCCCGCTCTAGCAAAATGAATGACTGATCACTTTGGTGTGTTCTCCAATTGACCCTCAAGCCTCCTCTTATACTTTCCCTGTTGGTCCTTCAACGACCAAGATTACATCTCTAATCAACGGCTAAGATTAGATTTGGCTTGATCCACGATTTTTGGAACCTTCTAACCTAGTTTTATATTAATACCCATTAATATTTTATTTTTCCTAAGTTTAGACTTAGGAACTCCATTAAAAATGTTAATTATTTTAATATCTCCCAAACCGGGTACAATCTGTCCAAACCATTTCTGGGTCTTGGAGATCTCATGTGCTTTAGCCTCTTCACCAATTTTCATGGCTAGAGCACATCCGATGCTACCCCAAATCAACACGTGTGAGAGAGCTACTTGTTCTTGTAGCGTCTTCCTTGCCTCGCTATACTTGGAGCTTCCTTCTAGATAAACAACCGAACTCTTTAGGCCTCAAATCAATCCTTTTCATGAAGATGATCTAGAACTGTAATGCAACCCTAATTGTGACCTGTTATTTCGCACCTGTGAGAGGTTTAGGGCTCTTCTAGCCCTCCTAAACCTTCGCTCTCCTTGTGTCTTCTCTTCAAATAAATCTGCCCTTCTAATAGCCCCAAGATCGAACTCTTTCCTTGCTAATGAGAGCATATAAGATGATGCCCTAGCCTCGCACGTGTGGACAAATTTCCTGTGGTTATAGATGGAAGAATATACTTCCTTGTTGACTAACGGCTCCTTGACTTGACCCTTTCTTCGCACCCTTAGAGAGAATTCTTCACATAGGAGAGAGACCGAATTGATGTGATGAGGGTGTTCGAATGAGGGAGGAGAGGCCCTTATTTATAGTCCTCTCAAGGCTGCTCATTTGGCCGACATGACTTGTCTTTAGGCTGACTTACATAATTGATTTAGTCGACATGAATGTAATACATTTTTGCCAAAATTGCAATACCTTTTTATCTTCGTTTGGAGGAGACTTTTACTAGCCATTTGTACTTGAACTTGGAGGAGACATTCCACATGGTTCTGCCCTTGATCTTGGAGACACAAACTATGTAATTGACAAGTGTAATTGTTTACATCACTGACACAAACCTATCACCTAGCCTAGAGTTCTCAGTGGGAGCTACTAAAACAAATTTTGAGCATGAAACCGATGACTCAAATTTACAAAAATATTTTGCTAGATACAATTTACATCATTTACATTGGAATGTGTCATTATGAAGATCGAACCTAGTTACATCTTCTTCAACAAGTATAAGTGCACTTTCTAGCCATTCGAACTTCAGCAGAGAGGCAGTTTTATGGGTAGTGCAGTGCAGTAGTTGGGTGGCCTTCAGCTCAGCCATTTCGCCCCCCGGATTTGGTCATGCTTGTCCTTTGAGACAAGCCTAGGTGCACCATCTTGTTATCTATTGTATTTTTCCTTCTAAAACTTAATAAAATGGCTCAACAATTCCCTATTTACAACTTTTCTGTGGATGCTTAATGTGTATTCCGTTTTTATAAATTGTGTTAAATTATGGTATGTTCTATGCTTAGAGCAGTTTACTTCTTTTTCTTATTATTATCCACAGATTAGCAATCACATGTACATTAAGTAAAGTGCAGATAGAACATTAAAAGATTGACAGAAAACAAGCCAAGACAAGAGACACAAGATGTGGCGGCTAGTCAGGTACAAACCCCAATATGGGGAAACCCTTTGATCAAATCTACCTTTATCTTCAATAATTCAGCAGAGAGAAATAGTACAAAGATCTGATTTATATCAGCAGCAACAAACCACAGATCAGCCCTAGACTAGAGCAGCAGACCCTAGATCGAACTTGTCAAGTTTCCACTGGTGAGTCGTTCACCGTGTACTAGTGCAAGATTTCGCTGCGCATCAGTGCAAGTTTTCGCCGTGCACCAGAGAGAGAGAGATGTGATGATCAGTGTGTCCAAATGAGGAAAAGACCTGTATTATATACAAATGTTGATGATGAATAGATGCATCTGTTGGGCTTCTGAGCCTACATGAGTTGTTGGTCGGCTTGATAATTATTCCATAATCAAAATAAATTCATATCTCCATAAATACTTATCGGAATCAGATGATCTTTAGATCAATCCTACACCTCTCGACGAGAGGAATCTAGGAAAATTATTATCAGCCATGAATAAGATGACCCACATGGAGTTTGGTCGTAGTTGCCAATTTTAACACTCCCTCTCAACTAGGGAGAACTCCATCTCCAATCTGTTTGTCGGTCGCTACTATTCATCCATCAAATGCACTGCTCTGTACAGCTTGACCCGTACTCTGCTCTGCTCTGTTCTGTTCTGCCTTGTTCTGATCTGCTCTGCTTTCTCCAAATTATGAAGAGGAAGAAATGATTGAGGATGTATCATACTGACTCAAAGTCAATCTCAGAGTGTGTACCATTGGTCCCAGACCAGTCTCAACTGACTCGAAGTTAGCGTCATAGTGGGTACAACTCTTACCACTGGTCCCAGACCAGTATCATCCTCCACTGACTCAAAGTCAGTCTCAGAGTGTGTACCACTGGTCCCAACTAGTCTCAACCGACCCGAAGTCAGCGTCATAGTGGGTACAACTCCTACCATTGGTCCCAGACCAGTATCATTGATCCCAGATCAATGAACGAGGATGTATCATACCATCCTCCACTGATTCAAAGTCAGTCTCAGAGTGTGTACCACTGGTCCCAGACCAGTGTCAACCGACCCAAAGTTAGCGTCATAGTGGGTACAACTCCTACCATTGGTCCTAGACCAGTATAATTGATCCTAGATCAATGGTGGTCATCCTAGCATAGGGAGTATGGTAGATACAACGATGCATCCATCGGTACTACTATGGTCCCTATCCTCATTTCCCTACTCATTGATCAGATGAGAGGTACTTCCCATGAGTCCCAGACTGCATGAGTAGGATGCCTTGACAGGAGAACTTAATCAATCCTGTCCTCACAGGAGAACTAATAATCCTGCTACATAAATGCCATGGAGAACACATCATCCAGGCCTCACAGGAGAACTAATCATCCTACTACATAGTCGTCATGGAGAACACATCATCCAGACCTCACAGGAGAACCAATCATCTTGCTACATAGTCGTCATGGAGAACACATCATCCAGACCTCATAGGAGAACCAATCATCCTGCTACATAGTCGTCATGGAGAACACATCATCCAGACCTCACAGGAGAACAAATCATCCTGCTACATAGTCGCCACGGGGTGTACATGTATACCACCAGGGGATGGTGAATCACCCTGTGGTCATATGTTGCTCCAAGAAGTACCACACACCCCTTGGAGCTCCCAGAGCTCAATGCATCATACAGGACCCTCATTAGAGGGTCTTTGAACAACACCAAGTTGTTCTCGGAAAGTCAGGTTTTTGACTTTCCCTAGGGGCTTTGTCAGAATGTCGGCGACTTGTTCATCTGTACCAATATGTTGGAGCCTTATTGCTCCTCTCTGCACCATATCTCGAATATAGTGGTAGCTGATATCGATATGCTTGGAGTGATCATGAAATATGGGATTCTCTAACAAACGAATCCCACTCTGGTTGTCACATAGGATCATGGTGCTATCCAGTGTAAATCCGAACAGCTCACTGAAGAGCTTCCGCAACCATACTGCCTCACAGGAGGCCATGCTAGCAGCAATATACTCTGCTTCGGCGGTGCTCAAAGCCACCAACTTCTGCTTCTTGCTCATCCAGGATATCGAAGCAGATCCCAAGGAGAAACAACACCCAGAAGTGCTCTTATGATCCATCACACTGCTTGCCCAATCAACATCTGTGTATCCAAGTAGTCTCACATCTTCGGCAATGTATCTTAGCCCATATGTAATTGTGCCACGGAGATATCTTAACAGATTCTTGGCACCAATCCAATGTATGTGATGAGGTTCAACCATATGTTGACTTAATGTGTTGACTGTAAAGCATATATCTAGACGGGAGTTCACTACGAACATTAATGCTCTGACGAGTTGCCGATACTCGGTAGCATTTCGTAAAACAGGTCCAGCAGCACTACTGCTTAACTTCTTGAAGTCAAGCTCCATTGGGGTAGTAACAGGCTTGCAGTCCACCATACCGAATCTTTCCAATATCTTCACCACAATTTTTCCTTGAGATAGGAAAATTTCCCTTGGCTTCTGCCTGACTTCAAGTCCTAGGAAATACTGCATCAGTCCTAGGTCCTTCATTTCAAATTCAGAAGCCAACTCCCTTTTACATTTGTGAATAAGAGGGTCTGCACCTGTTAGGAAGAGGTCATTCACATACAGCACCAGTATGAGAGGTTTGTCATCTTCAACCTTAAAGTAGAGGTTAAGGTCGGCTTCACTCCTAGTGAATCCCAACTTCATCAAGTAGCTATCAATCCTCTCATTTCATGCTCGGGGTGCTCGCTTCAGCCCATAGAGAGCCTTCTTCAACTTGTATACATGATATTTTTGATCATAAATCTCAAATCCTTCAGGTTGCTCCACATAGACCTTTTCTTTGATCGAACCATGCAAGAACGCGGTCTTGACATCCATCTGATGTAGGTTCCATCCTTGTGAAGCCGCAAGGGCTATGATTGAGTGGATGGTGGTATATCTGGTAACAGGTGCAAATATCTCGTCATACTCTTTTTCTTTCGGTTCCTTGGTGTTAGCTTCTTGAGAGCTCCTCACTATAGGAAGATTGTTCACCTTGCTGAGAGCCATATATTTGTCAAAGGTGACATCATGACTAATCACGACTTCCCTTTGATCGGCTACATAGATTCTATAGCCCTTGGTATTTTCACCATAGCCCACGAAGATTCCTTTCTTTCTAGATGCACCCAATTTATTCTTTTTCTCTTTCGGCACATGAAAATATAAAGGGCTTCCAAAAATTCTAAAATGAGATATGTCAGGTTTGTTACTGGTGAACATTTCTTCAGGAGTCTTGGAACCCAATGCTTGATGAGGGCATCAGTTTTGTACATATATGGCGGTGCTTGCAGCTCCGGCCCAAAGAAACTTTGGAAGTCTTTGATCATGGAGCTTGGCACGGTCGGCTTCTACAATCGTATGGTTCTTCCTTTCCGCCACACCATTTTGTTTAGGAGTAAATGGTGTAATAGTCTCCCTCTTGATGCCAACCTCTTTACAAAAGTCATGAAACCCGTTAGATTCATATTCGGTCCCATTATCAGTCCTTAAGATCTTGATCTTCTTTTTGGTTTGATTCTCGATCAAGGCTTTGAAGTGTCGAAACCAAGAGAACACTTCATCCTTCTTTTTTAAGAAGTATATCCAAGTCTTTCGAGAATAGTCATCTGTAAAAGTAAGGTAATATAAATATCCTCCCAAGGAGTTCACAGGCATCATACTAGATATGTCTGAGTGAACGGGTTGTAATATATCGAAGGTCTTGCTTTGGCTTGAGGGGAATGGTCCCCTTTTTAGCTTTCCTCCGGCACATCCCGGACATACACCTTCTTTCTCTACTCGGAATTCGGGCATCCCTGTTACCATCTATCTTACACTGGGTAGAGCTTTATAATGAAGGTGGGCAAACCTCCAATGCCAAAGTTTGGACTGAAGAGATGTGTCACAAGACATGACACCTAGCGGACTTCCACCGACCTGATATAATGAATCAACTCGAAACCCAAGAGTGAAGGCATCTTTAACATTATTTTTTCATATACGTACCTTGCCGCGTTGAAGGTCACCTTGTAGCCTTTGTCTTCCATTGCCGAGATGGACACCAGGTTCATTTTGAGGTCAGGTACTTATAATACATCTTGTAAGTGGATCGTATTACCTTGATTCAATTTAAGAGAGACATTTCCTACACCTTTCACGGGATATTTCATATTATCTTCAAGGACAATTTTCAGGTTAGTTTCTTTCTCTAGATTATGGAGAACTTCTTTGTAACTAGTGAAGTACCTTGAGGCACCACTATCAATGAGCCAAATTCCCATTGAGTTCGAAGGAGCAGAGGTAGATAGAGCAACTGGTAGATAATATTCATCTTGCTTATTTTGAACAATGTTGGATTCATGCTTGGAATTTCTAGCCTTTTTGAATGGTTGTCCTCTTCCTTGATTTCCAACACTCCTTTTTCCTTTGCTATTAGATTTTCCATTCCTTTGATTGCCATGAGAGGGATTTTAATCATCGTCCCGGTGTGAGTCCCTTCTATCAGGGCACTCCCTTGCATAGTGACATGCTTTATCGCAAATGTAACATCGTCCTTTTCTTCCACCCTTAGGTCCATTTGTTCTTAGCAGCAACAGATGCATTTGTTGGAGGCTCAACAATTCTGCCTTTCACATGGTCCAACACTTCCTGTTCTTCTAATGTTAGATCGAGAGACATCTTCCATCCGTGGTAGTCAAACTTCTCACGGAGCTTGTCTAAAGCAGGGAAGTGTGTTGAGGACCCCATGAATTCTTTTTGGATAGCCTGCCAATCTTCTCTTTGGTGATTGCTCTTGCTCTTGCTCGGGCTTTGTCTTCACCTCAGCTTTGATACCATGTTAAATTATAGTATGTTCTATGCTTAGAGCAATTTACTTCTTTTTCTTATTATTATCCACAGATTAGCAATCACATGTACATTAAGTAAAGTGCAGATAGAACATTAAACGATTGATAAAAAACAAGCCAAGACAAGAGACACAAGGTGTGGCGGCTAGCCAGGGACAAACCCCAATATGGGGAAACCCTTTGATCAAATCTTCCTTTATCTTCAATAATTCAGCAGAGAGAAATAGTACAAAGATCTGATTTGTATCAGCAGTAGCAAACCCCAGATCAGCCCTAAACTAGGGCAGTAGACTCTAGATTGAACTTGTCAAGTTTCCACTGGTGAGTCGTTCACTGTGCACCAGTGCAAGATTTCGCCGCGCACCAGTGCAAGATTTCACCGCACACCAGTGCAACATTTCGCTGCGCACTTGTGCAAGATTTCGCCACACTAGTGCAAGATTTCGCCGATCTCACCAGTGCAAGTTTTCGCCACGCACCAGAGAGAGAGAGAGATGTGATGGTCAGCGTGTCCAAATGAGGAAATGACCTCCTGTATTTATATACAAATGTGATGATGAATAGATGCGTCTGTTGGGCTTTTGAGCCTACATGAGTTGCTGGTCGGCTTGATAATTATTCCATAATCAAAATAAATTCATATTTCCATAAATACTTATCGGAATCGGATGATCTTTAGATCAATCCTACACCTCTCGACGAGAGGAATCTAGGAAAAATATTTTCAGCCATGAATAAGATGACCCACATGGAGTTTGGCCCTAGTTGCCAATTTTAACAAATTGCTGCATAGATTATTTGCTTGTTATCACTTGTATTCCTATTTAGGATCGTTACAGTGGTATCAGAGCCTAGTTCTTGGCTTAGTTGTGGGGTTTGTCTCTTATGAGAGAAGGGGACCAACAAAACATCACCTACCGAATACAGAGGTACATGAATAGAGAAAGGGAGTTGGAGATTACTCCAGATATGGATGACATAGGGAAAGTAGTAGCAAAAGAGGAGGAAATGGTAGAGCCCAAGAGCAGGGAAGAGATGGCTTTCAATAGCCTCCTGAGGGCCCTGAATGACTTAGCGAAGTGTCAGAAAGATACGCTGGAAGAGATCAAGTCGCAGAACAGAGAGAGGACCACTCCTAGAGGATTTCTGTTTGGGGAAACTTCTGGGGCCTCTCAGCCATTCGATCATCCCTCACTAGCAGCGCAATGCCCTTCAGCCAGCATGACAATTCGTGCTACACTACCTTCTTTCGTGCCAGTAGCACAAATCGAGTCTCCAAGGGAGAAAGACCCCCCTTAGATGGGAGATTACTTCAGAGAGTGGTAGTATATGGATGAAGACTTTAAAGAAGCCCTCTCCTTCAGAGATTACTGCAAGCTCAAGCAGAGTGAGAAGAACAAGGGGTATGGAGAACAAGGGACCCAGAACTACGAGCTGTAGAGGAACATAGGGAGGATGTATTTCCCTACTTTCAATGGCATGGCCAAGTGCACATCCAGGGCTTGGGTTGAGAAGATGGACTCCTACTTCCAACTCAACTAGATGATAGAGCAGGAAGCCATTAAGATCGCCACACTGCACATGGAGGGGAAAGCCCATGATTGGTGGTTTCATGGCTTGACAACCTTCGGGCATGCTCACGTGGCTTCTTATTAGGCCTTCACCATGAGGGTGGTAGAGCATTTTGATCAGAGAGATCTAGAGGCTCATTTCAGAGAGCTGACCCAATTGCGCCAAACAAGGAACCTGGAGCAGTACATCTCAGATTTTCTATGGGTGTCAGTGATGGTCCCGGATCTATTTGAGGCAAGGAGAGTGTATACCTTCATTGAGGGATTACTTGAGCCCCTGTGTGGACTGGTGAAGTCACGGAAACCCTCCACGCTCTAGGAAGCAGTCTTGTGCACCATACAGGGGGTCATCCCCAAGACTAGAGCACCTTTTCCTACAGGGACCCCTTTCCCATAAAGGGGCATGAGACTAGACCTCCACCTCAGAGGACCACACAAGGGAGGGGGTAGTTAGATGAGGAGACACGAAAGGACCTCCTGACGAGGAAGTTGTGCTTCACATGCAGGGAACCCTGGGCACCAGGCTATCGGTGCACTGCCAATAGAGCACACTACATTGAGGTTTTCTCTGACAGTGACCAGGAGGACGAGGTGGAGTAGGATTGTGTTGGGGCAGATGGCGAGAGTCTGACAGACAGCGGGCCACCACCACCACCTCCATAGGGTGGGGCATCTCTTGCCCCAACTCAGGGAGTCCTTGCTTTCTTATGCAGGATTTCCAAATTTTTGACACTGAGGATCAGAGTCACTGTATAGGGGTAGAGGCTGTCAGTTCTAGTTGACAGTGGGGCTACCCACAATTTCATAGATGCCTAGTTGGTCCTAAGGAGGGGCCTCACCACAACTGAGTTTGAGGGCTTTTCAGTCCTAGTACCAGGTGACCGTACCACACAGTGCACGAGATATGTGCCTTCCTTGACAGTAGTTATGGGGAACTACTCGATGATAGACCATTTCTTTGTGGTCGATGTGCCAGACACCAACGTGGTATGGGTGTCCAGTGGCTGTATTCCCTTGGGCGAGTCACGACAGATTGGAGGAAGCCAGAGATGGAGTTCACTGGGCCAGATGGCAAACTGGTAGTTTTGAGGGGCATGCAGTCTTCTCCACCTCAGATGGTTTCGACCCACAGGATAGAGGCATACCTACGACATGGGGACATTGCATGGGTAGTCGAGCTAAGGATCTCAAAGGCTCGGGACAGGCTCAGCCACCACTAGCAGACATACAAGCATTAGTGGACAGATACGCAGCGACATTTGGGGACATTCCACCAGGGAAACCACCATACAGGGGATTTGAGCACGCTATTGAGTTGGAGTTGGGTGTGCAGGCAGTGATCACCACCCCTTATAGGCACCCCAAGGCCTATAAGGTCAAGATAGAGAAGGCCATCCAGGAGCTGCTACCATTGGGCCATACCAGGTCAAGTTCCAGCCCCTTGGCTTCTTCAGTGGTACTGGTGAAGAAGAAGGATTTTTGCCTTCGGATGTGCATTGACTATCGGGCCCTCAACCGAAAGACGCTGAAGAATCGAAACCCTATTCCCCGCATAGATGAGCTGATGGATGAGCTTAGAGGAGCCAAGTACTTCTCTAAGATTGATCTGCGTTTAGGGTACCACCAGATTAGGGTGAGGGATCAGGATATCCCTAAGACAACTTTCCGGTGCCACTATGGGCACTTTGAGTTGCTGGTCATGTCATTTGCGCTGACCAACGCTCCGACCACCTTCCAGTCATGCATGAAACATGTCTTTTGGGGACAGTTGAGGAGGTTCGTGCTAGTTTTCTTTGATGACATTCTGATTTACAACCGGACATGGGAGGAGCACCTCCAACACTTGGAGGAGGTACTGCACATTCTGGAGGAGCAACAGTTTTATGCCAAGCTCTCCAAGTGCGAGTTTGGGTTGACAAAGATGCTCTACCTAGGGCATATCGTTGGTGTTGATGGGGTGAAGGTCCATGAGGAGAAGATTAGGGCCATCCGGGATTGGCCAATACCGCTGAGGGGCTTCTTGGGCATTCGCACCTACTACCACAAGTTTGTCAAAGGGTTCTCACAGATGGCAGCGCCCTTGACTGACTTGACCAAGAGAGGGGCTTTCGCATGGACTGATGGGGCACAAGTTGCCTTTGACTGCCTCAAGGAGGTGATGGGTAGTTGCCCGGTCTTGGAACTTCCGATACTTTTCCCAGTCATTCACGGTGGAGTGTGATGCATCCAGGGTAGGAGTTGGAGCAGTATTGTCACAGGAGGGGCATCCCATTGCTTTCGAGAGTCGAAAGCTCCTACCACATGAGCTGTCATATTCCATATATGACTAGGAGATGCTGGCCATTATGCATGCATTGGCCAAGTTCCGTCAGTGTTGTTGAATTTTCTAAGTCTATCCGTTAGAAAATTAATTTGTATTCTGTTTGTTTATTTCTTCTACTTGTAAATTCTGAACAAGTTATTTAAAACATTTAAATACCGAAATAAACATAATACAATCACAACATCTACAGATCATCAACTGAAAGAAAACAAGCACACAAGTGACACTGTTATTTTTGGACAAATGTCCCCGGAAAAACCCAATGCGGGAAAACCGGTGCAGCTATTTAGAGGGTTTATTATTATGCAGTATTTCCTTGAGTACAAATGGGTGCCTAATCGGGTCACCTGACAGAGAAAATTACACGACAACAATACCTCTATATTCAGAAACAGGTACTAAAAAATCATGTCTCACGAAACCCTCTCTGGCACAACTAAAGCTCAGTGTTGGCCCTTTTGGCCTCTACATTAGCCTCTTGCTGACCTGCGTCAGCCCCAGGACCCTCTGTGTTAGCCCTTTGAGGCACTGCACAACCTCTGGGACCCTCTGCGTCACTCCAACAGCCTCTGCGTGGATGACGCAATCCCTTTGGCCTCTGTGTTGTCTTTCCTGGGCTCTGCGTGCCCTGAACTGGCTGCTGCTCTCGCTCTCCCGCTTCTGCACTGGTCTCTTAGTACTATCTCTGCCTCTTTGCCCAGTACTCAATGCCCCTCGCTGGTGATCATTGATTCAACTTTGCTTAGCAACCCCGCTCTAACAAAATGAATGACTGATCACTCTGGTGTATTTTCCAACTGACCCTCAAGCCTCTTCTTATACTTTTCTTGTTGATCCTTCAACGACCGAGATTAAATCTCTAATCAACAGCTAACATTAAATTTGGCTTGATCCATGATTTTCGGAAGCTTTAACCCAGTTTTATATTAATACCCATTAATATTTTATTTTTCCTAAGTTTAGACTTAGGAACTCCATTAAAAAATATTAATTATTTTAATATCTCCCAAACTAGGTACAATCTGTCCAAACCATTTCTGGGTCTTGGAGATCTCATGTGCTTTAGCCTCTCCACCAATTTTCATCGCTAGAGCACGTCCGATGCTACCCCAAATCAACACTCCCTCTTAGCGAGGACTGTGCTCTAGTAATACTCCACACTGAGCATCACCTTGATTATCCGGCACTGGTACCTGTGCTGATGCTAGGCCTCCCCACCCAACATCCTCTGCACTGTTGCATCCTGTACTGTTGCCCATGGCCCTGCCACTGCCACTGCTGCATCCGTACGACAGGTCCCTCTGCATCTATGCTACTGTTGGTCCATCCTCCCAACATTGCATCTGCACTACATCCCCTCTCATCATGCTGCCTCGTGCTACTGCACTACAACTCAGTTACTGAGAAGTAAGTAATTGATCCGCCCAACTTATGACATCCCTGTCAAGCTAGAAATACTCCCAATGCTGAAGCTCCCTTTGCCGCTAACAAGTGCTCCCTCTACTGACCTCTATGCTGCTGCAACAACTCCCTGCATCTCACACCATTGCAAACCTCTCTGTGCCATCTTGCACCGTTGCAACACTCTTGTGCTTCTCGCACTGTTGCGGCCTGCTAGCCTACATCTGCCAGTCCTGCTACTCCTCTTCGGGGCTCCCGTAGCAAGGTATAATCCAAGAGGGTGGGTACCTCAAGGATCCTGCCCCTCATCGCCCGTAGTCCTCCTGACTACAGGTCGATGTCTCCCCACTTCTTTTCAAGTGGCACATGAGCACTCATGGCACAATTGTCATCCTCCTCGACTTCTTTCTCTGCCTTTGCTGGCGTTGCCTTCGAGTTAGAAGCCTCTCCCTTACTCTTCTTCCTCGGACACTGGTTCACATAGTGACCCAGTTCCCCACAATGGAAGCACTTGACCTTGCAGAGGTCCTTCTTCTTCCTCTTCTCCTGCTTTTCCGCAGATGCTAGAGCTGCATCCTCTTCCTCTTCCTTCTTGATCCTGACCCCTTTGCTGCTACTCCCTGTCTTGGTCAGCCGGCTGATCTCTTCTTGACAAAGAGCCGCCCACAGTTCTTCCCAATCCGGAAGACTTGCCTTGCCCAGTATGCTCTAGACAAACGTCTCCCAATCCTCGGACACTGCGTTAAGTGCAGTTCTTACCATCAACTCTTGCGTGGCCCCTATGGAAGTCAGTTGGTCGCAAATCTCCTTCAACTGACCGAGGAAGACATCTATCTGCTCTCCCTTATGCATTTGGTATGACCTTAGCTGATTCTCCAGTAGCATCTTCCTCTGCACGGAAGTATGCTGGTACAATGTCTTCAAAGTGTCCCACTTTCCTTTGCCGTTTTCTTCTCGGTAATATGTGGGACCACATAATCCTTGACCCCATCAAGGATGATACACTTTGCCTTAGCCATTGCCTCGTCGTACCTTTCATTAGCTACTGGGTCAACTGAGATAGCCATCACTCTCAAGGCGAAGCCCTTGATACGATGTCTGTCTAGAATGGACAAGATCCTGGGCTTCTAGACCTCAAAGTTGGATGCTCCGTCCAGCCTGTCCTGATCTCTCAGAGCATTCACGACCATCTCGCTGCTCTTTTGTCGACTCCTCGGAGTCTCTCTACTTCCCGCTTGGAAGTTCTCGGTTCGATTCATGCTGAGTCTCTCTACTTCCCATCTGGAAGTTCTCGGTTCGACTCCTGTTGAGTCTCTCTACTTCCCGTCTGGAAGTTCTCTTCTGGACTCCCTTTGAGTCCCGATTTCCCTCCAGGAAATCCTTCTGTCAACTGTCAAGTTGCCCCTCTCCAATCGTCTGTGCAACTGCAACACTGATCCAGATTCCTTGGCTAGAAATCCGCCTCAGCAACAATTTCCTCTACCTTGGTCTTGCCATATTAGGTATTGTTCTAACCACAGTACCCCACTAGCTTCGCTCCCGCAAACTGCCCACAACTTACTTTGCCGCAACAACTGAAGGATTGAGCCTCTTGGCTCTGTGCAATCCCGACACCGGCAAAACAGCTCCCTCAGCCAACTGCGTCAGCCCTCCTGGCCTCTACGTGAGCCTCTCTCTGCCCTCCTTAGCATCTGCGCTAGCCTCTCTCTGGTCCAAACTGATGATGCAGTCCCTTTGCGTCAACCCTTCCTCTGTCGCTTCTGCAAGGATCAACTACTGTTACTCGGGACAACTGATTCTACTACAAATGCTCTGCTCAGTTGATGCCTTCAACTCTTATGTGATCTTCAACCACTCTCTGATACCATGTTGAATTTTCTAAGTCTATTCGTTAGAAAATTAATTTGTATTCTATCGGTTTATTTTTTCTACTTGTAAATTCTGAACAAGTTATTTAAAACATTTAAATACCGAAATAAACATAATACAATCACAACATCTACAGATCATCAACTAAAAGAAAACAAGCACACAAGTGACATCGTTATTTTTGGACAAATATTTCCTTGAGTACAACTGGGTGCCTAACCGGCTCACCCGACAGAGAAAAATACACGGCAACAATACCTCTATATTCGGAAACAGGTATGTAGAAAACCTGCCCCACGAAACCCTCTTTGGCACAACTGAAGCTCAACGCTGGCCCTTCTGGCCTTTGCGTTAGCCTCCTGCTGACTTGCGTCAGCCCCAGGATCCTCTGCATCAGCCCTCTGAGGCACTGAGACAACCTCTGGGACCCTCTGTGTCACTCCAGCAGCCTCTGCGTGGATGACGCAGTGCCTCTGGCTTCTGCGCTGTCTTTGCTGGGCTCTGCGTGGCCTGAACTAGCTGTTGGTATCGATTTCCCTACTTCTGCACTGGTCTCTCAATACTGTCTCTGCCTCTTTATCCAGTACTCATTGCCCCTCGTTGCTGATCACTGATTCAACTTTGCTTAGCAACCCTGCTCTAGCAAAATGAATCACTGATCACTCTGGTATATTTTCCAACTGACTGTCAAGCCTCTTCTCATGCTTTTCTCGTTGGTCTTTCAATGGCCGAGATTATATCTCTAATCAATGGCTAAGATTAGATTTGGGTTGATCCATGACTTTTGGAACCTTCTAACCCAGATTTATATTAATGCCCATTAATATTTTATTTTTCCTAATTTTAGACTTAGGAACGCCATTAAAAATATTAATTATTTTAATATCACCCAAACCAGGTACAATCTGTCCAAACCATTTCTGGGTCTTGGAGATCTCATCTGCTTTAGCCTCTCCACTAATTTTCATGGCTAGAACACATCCGATGCTACCCCAAATCAACAAGTTTCGAGTGAAGGTTGATCACAACAGTCTTCGACATTTCATGGGGTAGTAGGGCCTCAATGGCAAGCAGCAGAGATGGGTCAGCAAGGTGCAGGCCTAAGACTTCGATATAGAGTATGTGCGTGGAAAGCACAATGTGGTGGTTGATGCTCTATCTCAAAGACCAGCTGGGTTATCCCTCATGAGCATCTGCCATGATTGAAAGGCTCAGTTGTTGGTGGATTACTCCAAAGATAGGAGGGCATGCGAGGTATTGGAGGGTACCCATGCAGATGAGCATTACCGAGTGATGGATGGGGTCATCTATTACACGGGGCACATTTTCTTAGTCCCAAACTCGCAGTTGAGGGAGGGTGCTCCAGGTAACACATGATTCACCACTATCCGGGCACCAGGGGTTCCAGAAGACTTATATGGTTGTCAGGGAGAGATTCACGTGGAAGGACCTTAAGGGGGACGTGTTGCAGCACGTACCCGAGTGTGAGGCTTGTCAGAGGAACAAGGGGGGAACTGACTCACCTCGCAAGATTGCTACAACCACTTCCCATCCCTTAGGGCAAATGGGAAGTATTTCGATGGATTTCATCGCAGGGCTCCCCACAATGCAGGGGAAGGACTGCATCTATGTAGTGGTCGACATGTTGACCAAATTTGCCTACTTTTTCGCCATCCCCACTAAGTACATGGTTGCACAAGTTGCAAAACTGTTCTTCCGGGAGATTTTCAGATTGCATGGGCTCCCCAAGAACATAGTGAGTGATAGGGACAACAGATTCATGGGAGGCTTTTGGCAGGAGCTCTTCATACTGGTTGGGACTGAGCTCACTCCTAGCACCAACTATCACCCTTAGACAGCTGGCTAGACCGAGAGAGTTAATCAGTGGCTGGAGGGGTACCTGAGGAACTATGTGATCGGTTAGCAGAGGACTTGGATTCGGTGGTTGCTTCTGGGCGAGTACTGCTACAACACCACGCAACACATGTCCATCGGTATGAGTTCTTTCCGTGCTTTATATGGATATGATGCATTGTCTTTTGCTGATATTGTTTTGGAGATAGCCGGGCCCCAAAAGCCAAACACTGGGTCCAAGAGAGCCAAGATATCCTCAAGGCTCTCAAGGATAATTTGGTGACAACCCAAAATCAGCAGAAAGTATATGCAGATCGACACAGGATAGAGAGACACTTCGAGGAGGGGGACTTGGCATACCTCTGGCTGTAGCCTTACAGGCAGCCCACGCTGAAACAGAAGGGGGCCGAGAAGCTACAACCACGCTTCTATGGGTCCTACCAGGTGATTAGACGAGTTGGGGAGGTGGCCTATGAGCTAGCGCTGCCTCAGGGGAGCAGGATCCACAATGTTTTTCATGTCTCATGCCTTAAAAGGGTTTTGAGACAACAGGTGACAACAAAAACTGAACTACACCCACTAGATGATGAGGGCCACTTGGTGTTGGAACCAGAGGCCATTTTGGAGAGCAGGGAAAGGAAACTGAGGAGCAGGACCATTAGGGAGTTCTTGGTTAGTTGGAAGAACTTACTGGATGAGGATGCCACCTAGGAGGGTGAGCACATATTGGAGTATCCAGCTCTAAGGTTGTTTGAGGGCAAGCAACATTTGGGAAGGGAGGACTGTCATGTCCCTTCTCAAACACATTTGTAACAGGGTGCTGCTACACAATTTTGCATAGTTTTGACTAAGGAAGAGGACCTCACACTTTCGACTTAGGGAGTTAGGAGGAAAATCAACTTTATTTGGCTGCTAGTGGAATGTGGGGGCCACCCACATGGGCGTTCAAATTAGCCCATTAGAATAGCTTGGAGGGAAAGTTGAATGGGTGGATGGAGGGGCCCACATGAGGCTAAGGAGGACCAAGGAGTTATAAGGAGAGAGCAACTCTCATTTAGGTTTCATCTTTGACATTTGCAAACAAGCTAGTCTACTGCTCACTCTGTTGTTTAGCTGAGTCAATTGGCCGTTTAGCCACGAGTCTCTCAAGCGGGAGATTCAACCTCTACTTCGGGGGGACCATCCATGCCCACCCTAGGGAGGCAGTTCCACAAGGATTTCAGGAGTTCCTGGGCAGTGACATAGCACCATTAACCAGTGCAGAACAAGGAGTGCGTATTTCTGGGTAGCCAGAGAATATGCAGAGGGAGATAGAGGCCAACAAAGATCAAATTGTTTGCCGGGGAGCTAGAGAGCTAAGGTAGCAGCAATAGACCAACATTCTTGTTGGGTTTTACAGGCAGCTGAGCCAGCATTCCAGTAGTTCGAATTGCTGGGCTAAGGGACAGCGCAGAGGCCACTCAACAGTTTTTTGTGGAGCTTGGGAGCAGGTGATTTTGGCTAAGAGCTCATCTGAGAAGCCAGGGATTGGATAACAAGGGTGAATCCAGCGCTTTGGGGGTATTTTCAGGAGGATTGACATGCAGTTTCCAGCAGGCCGAGTTTTGCAGCTGAAGTTGAAGTGGGGCTCCAAGGGGGTCGAATTTCAGAAGTCTAAACCAGCCAAAATCCCTTCTGGGCTTTGCTGGGTTTAGGCCAAGGAGTCCGGGGTTAAAAGCACATAATTTTCTGGGCAGTATAAGTGCACTTTCCATCCATTCGAACTTCAGCAAAGAGGCAGTTTTCTAGGCAGCTCGGTGCAAATTGGTGCAGCAATTGGGCAACCTTCAGCTCAGCCATTTTCCCGCCTGGGTTTGGTCATGTTTGCCCATTGAGACAAGCCCAGGTGCACCATCTTGTTATCTATTTTATTTTGCCTTCAGAAACTTAATAAAATGACTCAACAGTTCCCTATTTACAGCTTTTCTGTGGATGCTTAATGTGTATTTCGTTTTTATAAGTTGTTGCACAGATTATTTGTTTGTTATCACTTGTATTCCTATTTAGGATCATTATAGCATGCAAAGGATAAACCTCCTCTTTGTATATGATGTGGGTATATCATGATCAAATGTAATGTCATAATTAAGTTTGTTACAAATACATATAAAATATATATGTGTTGTAGAAGAGATCTAATATAATCTTGGTTAAAGCATTGTAATCATATTTATGTACTTTGTTGTTTTATTCACATTGATGCTTATAAGACTAATTTTAATCATGAGGAGAAAATAACACATGTAATACCCAAATGAAGCTATCAAGTCATCACATACCATGAAACTAGTTGTCATCCCTTAGTTGATTCTTTTGCTATGGGACACCACCTACTTAAGTTTTTATTTTTCACACAATAATAGCACTTTGCAATGCTTTGCAAGTCTTAAAAAATCATATGGGTATATGTGTCAACATATGGCAACTCCACTAGATGGTCTACTTGTAGTAGACTAGAACTCATAATCATTGATTTCACATGAAATGCACTATTTGGTCTTTTCCTTCCAATATATAATATTGTCAATTATAGAGTTTTTAGGTAAGGCTTTTTCAAAGGAATTCTAATTGTATGCCAGTATAAAAGAACATTTATGGAAGCAAGTGAAAGTAAGAAGACAAAGGAGAACTTAGAATAGTCAATTCATCAACAATATTATCTGATTGAATAACAATTACCAGATAGAGTAGAATTGTAAACACATTTAGGAAGGTCCTTTGTTAGTTCATTGTGAATGTGCTGGTCTTTATAAAAATGCTCTTGTGAATGTGCTGGTCTTTATCTGAATCTGTCCTCTGATACCATTTTGAATTTCCATGAAATTTTGCAACTGCTTGAATGAACAATCTCAAAATAATGGCAACTACAAACTGAAACCAAAAATTCTTTTAACCAAGACACATAATTTCTCAACACATATAAGCAGCAGAATAATCAGAGAGATAAAAATACAGTCACACAAGAAAGACTTTTTCTAAGGAAACCCAACTAGGAAAACCCTCTTTTTGCTATATAATTTTATTGATAGAGTTCTGAGCAATCAGATTTCTTACAAGGCAAATAGTGAGACCCTGAGAACACACTTGTTCTCTGCTTTACTAGTTGGACACCCTGCAACCTATCAGCATTTGCTCCTACTTGCTTTCGGTCTGCTTGAACCTTTTCCCTTGAGCAAGAGATCTATTTCCTAGTGCAGTCTTGGCCCTTATTATTTAGGATAAAGCCTCCTAAGTCCTAGTGCAAATCTGGTAGCAAAAGTCTCTCTATCATAGCGTATTGGTTGCTCCAATCAACAAGATGCGCTCACACACACAACCTCGTGCATACAAGAACGAATTACAAAGGTGCCTTCGTCCTCCTTTTAAGGTTTTCGAGTCAGCTATAACTGGCAAGTTTAAACGTAGAACTCGAACTTATGACTGATTTGTTAACTGAGTCAAACTGACTCTTCTAACTTGTCCTACCTCAATTAGAAACTGAAGCTCACTAACTCGTCCACTTCCAAACTTGAACTTGCACCTGGAGATCGACTCAACTACCTCTCCAATTCTGTGCATGAGTCAAATTGTCACCATTAGCTCTTCCTATTTCTTAGGAACTCATGCATGCTAAAGGAAGACTGTTTGTGGTCTTTCTTGACTAAGGCACAAGTCAAGAAGAAGACCTTCACTACACTTCAACAATTGATTATTTGTCTTCTGCAATTTCTTTGCGACAAATATTGAATAAAATACTGCTGCAACTTCACAGAAAATAAATGAACCACGGGGATTTTGAAAATATTGCGCACACACACACACAAATAATGAACACTAATATTTTTAGACAAATGTCCATGGAAAAAGTCCGAGTGTGGGGAAAACCAGTTCTGCAGATGAGTATTTTTCAGTGTTGATAATATTGACAATATTTCATGAAATATCGCAATATCTCACGATTTTCAGGCAAACAATATTTCGGTAGGTAAATATCGTGATATTTTCAGATTTGAAAATATCGCGATATTTTGAAAATCTCAGTTAAATATCATTATTGCTTTATATGTTTAAAAATCTGAAAAGAAATGATTTATTAGGTTTGCTGATATTTTCTGATATTTTGCCGATATTTTCGTTGGTATTGCCGAAACTATGTTTTCAGGACCCTTACCAATATTTTGACGAGAACGATATTACAACACTGGTATTTTTATTATTCTTCAGCAAAATCCTGTAATTGAAAAATTACAACCGTTTGTCGTAAATTAACAAACCTCCAAAAATTTGTGTCACTTCTACAAGTTGATTTGGCTTCTTGGAGGCAACTCAAACCACCTAATTTAGTTCGGCCTCCCTCTGGCTCACTGAATCGAACCACACATGTAGCCTTGACAACTCAACCCTCTATGGAAAACTCACATTGCTGGAAAATAATCTGGGCCTCCACTGGAATTCAACTTCTTCTGGCAAACTCGGCTTCTCTTGTGCAATTTATTCACTCCGACAAATATCTCTTTGCTGTTGATTTTTGTAGCATTGGATGTGTTCTAGCCACAAAATTTTGTGGAGAAGGTGGAATACATGTATTCTCTAAAACCCATAAATTGTTTATGGAAATTCCACCTAGAGACGACTTAATTAAAATAATTAACTTTTTTTTAATGGTTACTAAGTCTAAACCTAGGTAATCTGATTAATTAAAGGGTATTAATTAAGTCATGGTGAGAATCTTCTAGAAGAAGACATGGATCGAATTCTAGTTAATCTTAGCCATCGATTACATTTTAATCTTGGCCGTTGAAGCCTCAACAAAAGATTATAAGAAATTCAATGGGGGTTGGAGAACACACTTGAGGAGCAAGGAATTCAATATCGTTGGGAAATCGAACTCCAGAGTAGTAGATGTGTGTTGCTAGAGGTGATTCAGTAGTTTCGAAGCAGTGAGAGAGGGGCAGGGATAGTAGGGCCGGAAGGAAGTTTTTCCAGTCCAGTGAGTGCATAGCAGAGAGACAGCGTACTCCACAAAGAGGTTGGCGTAGTGTAGAGAGGCAACACAAAGCTTTAGAGGGAGATCCATATTTGCTGAGGAGAAGTCGAGATTCAGAGGTAGGAGCCTGAGTGGGAGCTTGGAGGCCAGAAGATCGAGTTTCGAGAGCAGCAACTGATCAACAAAGTGAGAGAGACGCTGATCCTAGCACGCTGATGCAGAGGCAACTCATCTTGAGCTAAGGTTAGTGTCGGATCACTGGTGGAAGTGAGATTTTTCTCACTAGACTTTTGTTAGTCATTTTCTCTATATGGAAAGCTAGCTTTAGGCTTCCATAGATTTGTACTCAGATTTACTGCTGCATAATAATAAAACCCTTAGCTACTTCACCTGTTTTCCCAAGTTGGGTTTTTCCGGGGACATTGGTCCAAAAATAACGGTGTTTATTGTGTGTGTGCATCTATTCTTCTAGTGTTTTTATTTCTTTCGCAGTATTTATTTTGTGATGGCTACCATATATATGTTTCGATATTTGCCGTAGGAAACTGCAAATAATTTGATTGATTAATTTAACAAATAGAAGAAACATCATCAGTTGCTGCAATAGGATTTGGGGTCACTGAATTTTCACATTGTATCAGAGCACAGATCGTAAGACGGAGAGCTCAGTGGCAGAAGAGGAGAAGGAGGTTTGAATTTCTGCGTAGGCAACAATTCGTAACCCCAGAGGCAGCGCAGTCTTTAGGCCAAGAGGGTCAAGTTTTGAGGAATGATCCATTTCTCTGAGTGAGTTGACAGATAATTAGATTTTCTAGATCAAAGCTTACCAGAGGTGGAAGGGAGCAACAATATTTTCCTTGCAGAGCAGATCTTCAGTTGGGACACAGATTTTGCAGCAGTTTGCTAGTGCAAATAGTGTCAGGTGGAAGAAAGAGCACACACTGAGGGAATTCTTTCCTTAGGGGACTTCTAGCACAAAAGTTTGATCTTTCCTAGTAGAGCAATAGTAGTTGTGTTCAGAGTTTCTCACTGTAGAAGGGAATGCGAATAGTTGGGCAGTAGTTGTGCAGAGGAGAAGAGGAGGAGTTCGACAATTTTAGAGAGATGGTATGAACAGGCTTGAGAGATCAAAATCAGTTGGAGGGAGCCTCGGGCCTCCAATTATGTGATCTAGAAGGCTAGAATTTCCTGCCTTTTAGATGAACATGATCGCAAGACTTATATTGATAATGTGGTAGCTGTACCCGCAGATGCAGATCCGCTTAAGAAGTACAGGAAGGAGATGGCGAAAGCAAAGAGGCTGATCCTCGATGGGGTTCGAGATCACATGGTATCTCACATAGCTGGCAAAGATATTTCCCTACAGATGTGGGAGGCACTTGCTATGTTGTACGAAGGATTTTTCGAGCAACGAAAGATGTATCTTGAGGAAAAGCTGAGATGCAGAAAGGGGAGCGTATAGACCCCTTCCTTACTAGACTTCAGGATATCCGAGATCTACTGTCTGCAGTAGGGTCAACGCCTTAGCCTACAGAGTTGGTAAGGTTTGCCCTCAACAACGTTTCCGAAGAGTGGCAAGTCTTCGTCCAGAGTATTCTGGGCAGAGAAAAGTTACCAGACTGGGATTGAATGTGGGCTGATCTGCAGCAAAAAGAGATGAGGCGAGATTTGGTGAAGACCACCATCACTGGCAACAACAACAACAATGGGTCAAAGCAAGTAAAGGAAGAGGAAGATGTGGTCCTCGCATCAAAGGAGCAACAGGGGCAGCTCAGGAGGAAGAAGGACATTTCCAAAGTGAAATGCTTCAGACATGGTGAGCTTGGCCACTAAAACACTCAATGTCATCTCAGGAAGAAGGACAAGGAGGAGAAGCAAGATCAGCAGGCCGCATCCGCAGAGATCGACAGGCTGTCTTCCAAATTGGAGGAAGAGTTTTCCATGATCACCGAGATACCTCCAGGAGTGAGGTGGGGTGATTTGGTTTTGTAGCCCCAGAGAGCTACAGGATGGGAAGGATTCTTGAGGAGGTCCACCCCATGAATCAATACTTGGCTACGGGAGCCCAAAACATGCAGTGGCAGGATGGATCAGTGGCAGTTGGTGCAGTGGTGCCAGAGTGACAGATGCAGTAGCTAGCAGCAGATCAGATACTGGGTAGCACAATGCAGAGTTGGCTATAGTGCAGTTGGCACAAAGCAGAGTCAGCAACAACGTAGAGGCTTCAGTGACAACAGAGAGTCTAGTAGCAGTCAGGACTCAGGTGACAGATGCATCATACTGACCAAAGTTGGTTCAATATTTTGGATGCTTTTCCGTTGCAGTTGTTGCAGTTGCAACAACAACAAATGGAGGAGTTGCAGTGCAGATGTAGTGTTGGCAACAGTTGAGCAAGGCCAGTAGCAGCACAAATGTAGTGTTTATTAGAGTTATTTAGTAGTTGATGGGCAACAACAAACAGATATCAATAGCGTAACAGGAGGTGGTGCAAAGAGGTGTTGCTTCAGTGTTGCAGCACTAGAACACATTCCTCGCTAAGGGAGAGTGTTGATTTTTGTAGCATTGAATGTGTTTTAGCCACGGAATTTTGTGAAGAGGGTAGAATACATGTATTCTCCAAAACCTAGAAATTGTTTATGGAAATTCCACCTAGAGACGACTTAATTAAAATAATTAACCTTTTTTTAATGGTTCTTAAGTCTAAACTTAAGAAATCTGGTTAATTAAAGGGTATTAAATAAGTCATGGTGAGAATCTTCTAGAAGAAGACATGGATCGATTTCTAGTTAATCTTAACCATCGATTATGTTTTAATCTTGGCTGTTGAAGTCTCAATGAGAGATTATAAGAAGAAACTCAATGGGGGTTGGAGAACACACTTGAGGAGCAAGGAATTCGATATTGCTGGGAAATCAAAATCCATAGTAGCAGCTGTGTGTTGTCAGAGGTGATTCAATAGTTTTGAAGCAGTGAGAGAGGGGCAGGAATAGTAAGGTTGGAAGGAAGTTTTCTAGTCCTGTGAGTGCATAGCAAAGAGAGAGTGTACTCCACAGAGAGACTGACACAATGCAAAGAGGCAACGTAGAGCTTCAGAGGGAGATCCGTATTTGTTGAGGAGAAGTCGAGATTTAGAGACACGAGCTGGAGTGGGAGCCTGGAGGCCAGAAGATCGAGTTTCCAGAGCAGTAGCTGATCAATAAAGAGAGAGACGCTAGTCCCAGTAGGCTGACACAAATCTGAGTAGGCTGACGTAGAGGTAGCGTAGAGGCAGTAAGGGGCAGCTCATCTTGAGCTAAGGTCAGTGTTGGATCATTGGTGGAAGTGAGATATTTTCATTAGACTTCTGTCAGTCATTTTCTCTGTATGGAAAGCTAGATTTAATCTTCCATAGATTTGTAGTCAGATTTACTACTGCATAATAATAAAATCCTCAGCTGCTGCATTGATTTTCCCAAGTTGGTTTTTTCCGGGGACATTGGTCCAAAAATAACGGTGTTTGTTGTGTGTGTGCATCTATTCTTCCAGTGTTTTTATTTCTTCCGCAATATTTATTTTGTGAAGGCTGTAGTGTGTTGACCACTACGTGTCAACGACCCACAATAGTACACCCCTTTTTTTCACAAAAGTGATATCGCTTGATCGATGTGTTTGTGCCGTCTAACTATCATCATTAGCTTGATCATCGTCTTATAATGTAAACCCATTCTGCTTGTGTATAATGTAAATAATCTCAGCAGATCAGTGTCGTGTATGTAATTACCTAGGTAAATCTAATTTTCTGGTGACTATCTACATCCCGGAAGGTTTTTTGTCTCACCGATCCATTCTCGGATGGTTGGCAGAGTTTTCCTTCAGCCTTACCCCAAAGCCGGAATGGATTTTGTCACTGGGATCTTAGGGGAGTCCTAGTGTTCTAGATCGAGTCTATGTAAAAGTGATTTGGTAATAATCCTAACTATTTGGTTAGGTTATTTTCTTACAAATTGCTTGGTCTGCTAGATTATATTTGTGTCGCAGAATTGGGTAGTCTGTGAGGGTCTTTTGCAAATGGGTTTTCCCCCTTGAGATGTAAAAACTGTAAAAATCTTGATGTAAAGTGTCTTGAGGGTTGGAAAAATAATTTATCTCCTCATAGGTTAATTAATTAAATTTTCTGGCCGAAATTAATTAAAATCCTAAGTCTGAAATTTAATTAATTCTAGGTCCTAGGTAAATTTAAATTCTCTGAAGGCAAAATTCATTGGTCTTTAAAAATGAAAATTTGAAAGGACCCAGGACTAAGGTAAATTAATTATTTGCTAAATTTTAAGCCTTTGGTCCTTAGGGTTAAGTCAAAGTCAAAATTTTGAGGAAATTAATTCAAAAATGTAATTTTTAAATTAATAAAAATGCATTTAATTGAAAAATTCGAATTTCCTCAAGAATTTAAAATTTCAACAGATGAGATTAAAAGAAATTTTGATCCTCATCAATGGTCGAGATTACTTTGACAAGGATCATTCGAACTAGCCCTTGGAGGATTTATCTTTAAATAGGAAGTCATTTGTCAGTCAATTCATCCGACCTTTGAGTCGTGTGCTAAGCGACAAGCTTTCGTGTAAATTTTTATTCGGATAATAAAGAAAGACTTTGGGGTTAGTCTTTAGTGTTACTATTCGTGGAAATACTGTAAGATGTATCGTTTTCATGTGTAATTTTTTTGTCCATTGATAAAGCTTCTGAAGCGTGATTTGAGTACATGTATCTTGCTCAATTGCTGGGGTTTAAGTGATAATTTAAATTTTGAATGTAATAGCAGGTATTTCTATTTATCTGAATTTTATTATCATTTTCTCGCTCTATTTTGATGGCTGGATTGAGTTTCAGAGGAAAATCTTGATTTTTAGATCATCGGGCATTCGGGAAAGTTTTCAGTTGGATTAGCCAACTCCCGATCCATGTTTCTGAAGAGCCCAACTTAATTTGATCTTGGGCTTATCATATATAATTTTTTTTTTATGGGTGATGCATGAAGGGTTTTGAGCTCAACACCTCCTTTAAAATTCATTTTTTTTTCTTGGTGCCAAATCGATAGATCTGGTTGTTGAGAGCCTCAAATTATCAAATCTGGGAGCAGTGTGGGACTCACACTCCTTAGATCTGATAGATTTGTCATTCATGTACATAGATTTGTAATTATTTTTGGTTTTCTGACTTGGGATTTTCTGGGTTTTTGTATATATTGTTTGGGTGTTTTATTGTTGTCTTGCAGCTACAGATATGCGGAAGAAATCTGCATAGAGTCCAGATTTAGGCCCTGGAGGGTAAGATCTGGATCTCTGGGGTTCATTGAAATTGTTGTCCAGGGATATTATTCAGACATTTTGTAGTCCAGGGGTTTAAATTTAAATTCAGATTTGGAAATTGCGTGAGGGTTTCAGGGTTAAATCTGAAGCAAGTTGATTCAAAACTTTAAATTAAGATTTCTGGAAAACTATTAAAGAAGTTCTGGTGGATTTAAAGAGGTTCTGGGCCACCACTTTCGCTGATTGGTTCGCTACTTGGGTTTTTGGGTTCACTGTGCAATTTCGATTTTTTTTTAGCCCTTGCTGCCATATATCAGATCTGTGTTATTCCTCAGTCCGTTGGCCTATTCCTCTCTGCAGCCTTCCCTCTCTCATTGCTCTATCGTATATCCTCGGATCCTCCATGCATTCACGCTGCCATACCTTGCTTTGTCCACGACTTCAAACCCTGCAAAAATCGCGAAATCGTTTTCATTGGGTCAAAGCACAACAAAGGGAAATCGCAGACCTAAATCAAAATATTAGTCACGCTCTGGTCATGGCCATGCCAAAGTTGCATCCTCAGCCATATTCCCCCGTGGCTCCCTAACTCGTAGTATCCTTCTAAACTCGATTTCCCTTCATCGATAAACCTGCAGCCCCTCGTACCTTTCCGTAGACTTCCATTCCTGCTTCTGCATACCTGCAAGCAAACCCTTCCTCCCATCTTCATAGCTTCTTCCCTACATCCCGCTGCCCTGTAGCTGTCTACGTTGCTCTCGTCGCTGTCCATCTCTGCTACACCTCCAAGAGCTGCCTTAACCTGCAAAACACTGGCTTAAATCGCTGTCCACTATCTATCCAAACTGCAACCTGCAGTCTTCTTCCACAACTCCATCGCAGCTTTATGCTCCTCACGTCTCTCTTTCCATTGACCTGTTCTCCTCTCCTCGTAGCTGCAAACCCTTCTTGCCCTCCCCTTCTCACCCTCCTTGTCTGCCTGTAGAGTTTTCCTTTCCGCTGTCGGACGCACAACAAAATTCAACACATTTCAATTTTAGTTTCATTTGTCATGTGTTGCGGGTTAGGTTACATTTGCGATCGATTATTTGGCATCGTTCGATTCCCTTTTTGTGTTTTGGTCTTTCATTTAAATTTTGTTTTAATCTTTTGATATTTATTTGTGACTTCGTTTTATTTACGTTTTTCGATTTTTTTTTTTTTTTTTTTGTAAGCTTCGGTAGGATTCTCCTATTTTCATGTCCATTACACACCCCGCTACAGGGGAGGGGTAGCCCAAGATTTGAACCCAAGACTTCCGGTTCGGTGAGACTTCATTTCCACAGCCACTACCACTTGAGCTACCCCATGTGGACTTTATTTATTTATTTTTACTTCGTCTCTAATTTCGATTTTTGGGTTTCCGTTTTATTTTCCATTTTTGTTTAATTTTTAATTTTGATCTTTTTATCAAAATTCAAAAAATATAAGAATTAAAAAAAACATTTAAAATTTTCTAAAATCATAAAAATCTAAAAATGAAATAAACTAAAGTAAATTAAAGGAATTGTGCTTAAAACATTATAAATTTTTAATGTGCCCTATGGCCCATTAAAAATTTGATTCATTGACCCTTTGATTTATTCATCAGTTATCAAGAAAATTGTTGCCTAAGGAATAATTAAAATTAAAATTTGAAGTTCCTTAGTGTTATTTGGTGATTAAATGCGTTTTTGATATTTCTCTATTGTCAAGTGCGATAAATGTTTTAAATCATATTGGCTATAGGAGAAAGTTGAAATGTTCTAGATCTGAATTCCTAGGAAAAATCATTTTAAATCTGGAATCTCTTGCGTGTTAAATTTTTGGGCGTTTATATTGATCATACCTGATTGTCAATATTCGTCCCACATTCAAAGCTTGCTCTGAAAACTTGTTTTCTTGCTTAATCTACGGTTAATTCAAATTAAAGACACTGGTCTGTAGTCATTTTTATCTTGTGATAGTGTCTTATTCTAATCTATCTATCTCAATTCACCGAGACTCGCTTTAGATTCATCAAGTTGTTCATCATTAAAATCTCCTAGAGCTTGTGTTTCACAGGCTATCCTCATCCAATTACCTAAGGGATTACCCCCTCTGACTTGTTTTGGAGAGAGTCTAAACGGAGTGAGTAAGGATTAGAGTGACAGCCCTTATTCTGAGCTTTGTCGCGTTGCCTAGACATTTTGTGTGACAACATCTTTTGGCGCTGTTGCCAGGGACCGATTTATTGGACCTTGGCTCTACGACATTTCCTCATCATTCTTCTCATTTCTCATCTCTCATTCGAGCCGACAAAGCCAACACTTCTTGGCATTGCCACCGGGGACCGATTTATTGGGCCTTGGCTTTATGACATTCATCTTTCATCTTTCTATCATTCATTTTATTCAACGACACAACATTTCTTGGCATCATTTGATCTTTTCATCGCCTTATATTTCGTTATCTCATTAATCGTTTCATCTGCACTTTTAGCACCTGGACATTTTAGTTCGTTTCTTGTTTGGGTGGTGGCTCCACTTCTTTCATTTATTATTTCTCAGACGAGAAGCCCTCCCTTATATCCAGTTGTTTTTGCTTTTTGGATCTTAGAGTTAGATTCATGTTGAAGTGGCAATTCCACTTCTTTCATTTCTTACAAGAATTTCTACTAGAAGCTCGCTTCTTGTGGATCTCTTGATTTTCTTGAGCAGGGGTCTCTCTCTAGCATCCATTTGGTCCCTCCTTATCCCTTCAAGCAAGTCATCATGGATGATTTGTTTACCCCGTGTCATTTTATTGATTTTCTCCATGATATGCCGGAAGAGGCCATTCATAGATTTCCTTTGTTCTCGAGTGGTGATTCAGTCGCTGTTAGAAACCATCTATGCAGGTTTACTCATACAATAATCAAATATTGTAGTTCTCCCCAATATAAACATGAAGATGTCAAAATGCGTCTATTTGCCTTTTCTTTACGGGGTGATGCTTTGAATTGGTTTAATAATTGTCTTGAAGATTCTTTCGCTTCTTTACAAGACATCATCAATGCTTTTACAGATAGATATGGTAATCAAGGTAGCTCGCCTTGTGCCTCTAAATTATGCATTAGAATGAGACTGATCTTGTAAAGGATCCAATTGTCAATGAAAGATTTCAAGACAATTCTCCATATCAGAATGTGCCATCCACTTGTACCGTTGCAGGACGAATCCATGATAGTGGAAAAGCAGGAACAAGTTATTAAATCAGTGTCGACAATGAAAGGGAGAATGATAAGCATCTTATAGAAGAACTAAAGCAGTTGGTTATAGACATGCAGATTAGTCAAACACAACTGGTAAAAAATATGGGGCTTAATCAAAAAAAAATTATAACTGATTTCGTCAAGGATATGAGAACTTTGTGCACTCAACTGGAAAAACGTGATGAGGAGATGGAAATCATGAAAATTAAACACTACGATCATGTAACCACCGTAGTAGAAAAGTGTGCTCAGAATATGGAGGATATGAGGACCGACATGTAGAGTCAGCATGCTAAGGAAATGGAAACCATGAAAGCTAATCATGATAGGGAAATTAATTCTATGCAAAGCAAGTTATTAGCCCTAGAGAAAAATATGACGATCATGGAATTTAATCATTCAAATCACGTGACTGCCATGGAAACAAGTTATCAAGAAGAAATAAGTTCGATTCAGAACATATTGTCAACTATGGACAAAGAAATGACCATCATGAGATTCGCTTATAATAATTAGTTAGCTACCATACAAGCAAATCATGAGAAAAAGATAAACTCTATGCAACATTGCTTGATGACTATAAAAGCAAATAATGACAAAGTAATAAAAAGTATGGAAGCTAGTCAGACATGTCTTCAGAATAAGTTATTGACCATGGAGGAAAACCATGCCAAAGAAGTCAGTGCTATGGAGGATGAACACTTTACCCAGATGGATGCCATAACCATACAGGTACAAAAACTTCAGCATCAGTCAAAGGATGAAAGAAATAAGGAAACATCAACAAATCATAAGCCTCCCTATCTGCTGCAACAAGCTTCATCTTATTATGAGGAGGTGTAATATTCCTAATTAGCCATGGCTAATTGGAATATTCGATTTTGTTCGATTTTTGCCTTCTATAGTTACTTGTAAATAAAAAAAAAGTGAGGACGGGGGACATAACTCACTTTTAGAATAAAAAGTCACTTCCTAGTAGCACAACGTTGTGACTTAAAGGGGAACCAAGGGGGCTAGAGGGGGGACGCAGAAATGGGGCCCACGTAGACACATGGAGGGATTGCGCAGGAGGGAAGGAACACATGGCAAGAAGGGGATCACACAGGAGAAGGTGAGCCTAGGGATTTTGAGAGGCAGAGGCTATAAGATAGAGAGGAACCTCTTCATTTTGGATCATTCAGTTATGTGCATTTTGAGTTAGTGATTTCGACTTCTGAGCATGCCGGCTGTTTAGCTAGTCTGCAAGCACTGTTTAGTGCAGTGATTGTTTCCGTTCGGAGATCTCACCCTTAGCCCCGAGGGACTTCGAGTGCCTGCTCGGGCAAGGTATTTCCTTTGGCATTTCAGCAGTAGTTTTATCAACATTTCAGGAGCCATTTCAGCAGCGTTTTGGAGGACTGCGCAGCACTGGGAGAGGGATGCAGTTCTTTCTGGTAGCAGTGTTGGATTGGAGTTTTGCAGGGGGATTCTTGCTGGGTGATTGAGCAGGGGACTAGCCCTTGCCTATTGGAGGATTTTTGGCAGAGTTTCAGGAGAAGTTTAGAGGGGTTTCCTTCAGTGGCAGTGTAGAGCACTTAGGAACTGCGCAGAACCCCAAGGGGGTGATTTTCGGGGGTCGGCTATTCCAGGAGAGCTTTCTGGGTTTCTTGAGTAGAGCCTGATTCCGGAGTTTCAACATTTTCAGAGGAGGGGAGCAGCCCCAGATCATCATTTGTTTCCTAGCAGCAACAACAACAACAACACAACAGTTCTCCAGCAGCGTCCACACAGAGAAGCCATTTCTTGTTATTCTGAGAGCTTTTCTTCACTTGCCGTGTGCAAGTCGAGGTGCCATATGTCTGATCACCTCTTGTACTCATTTTATTGCTCAGTATAATAAAATGGCTTAGAATTTCTTGTGTATTTGCTTATATTTCCTGTTTACATTATTATATGTTGTTCCATTGTTATTTTATCACTTATGGGATTATTATATCATTAGCACGTATTTGGTTGGAGTTTGCTGGGGTTTGAGGAATATTCCGGGTTAGGGATATTACAGTGGTATCAGAGCATAGATCTGGCTCAGCATGTGGAGCTAGCAATCTATGACACCGGGGGAAAAACCCTACATTTGTTACAGAGGTAGGAGATACAGAGACACTGGACGTAGGTTGGAGAATACCTACGGAGAGGGAGACTGTGTTCCGGTGGTGGACGCAGAACAGAAGGAGTCGGTGGTTGATGCAGAACAGAATGAGCAGGGGGTGGACGCAGAGCAGATGGCAAACGAGGACGGGAAAATATTTGCAGATATGCTCCTCAAAACAGTGCAGGATTTGTCGAGGCAGATTGAGGTGACGGGGCAGAGATTCACGACAGTAGAGGCCAGATAGCGTGAGAGCCCACGAGTCTTTCAGATTGGTGAGGGATCAGGTGCATCCCATCATTTGCCAGAGCAGCGTGATACTGCGCAGCAGGTGGCCTCACATGCCCCTACACGCTCTACCATGCCCATGTTCTTAGGAGCAGACACGAGGGTCGGAGCCCAGCAGGAGGCAGAGCCCGACCATATGGGCGATTATTTTGCAGAGTACCAGGCATATGGGCAGGAGTTTAGGGATGCCCTTTCATTCAGAGACTTTGTTAAGCTCCAGCGGGATAGTAGGCCCCGGGATCATCAGAGAGGAAACCGACATTACCATGATGGTGACACTCACTGTGCAGCGAGTAGATTCCACTTGCCTACGTTTGATGGTTCATCAAACAGTTTGGCAAGGTCTTGGGTGGAGAAGCTGGACATTTATTTCCAGCTTAACCAGATGTCGGAGGCAGAGGCCATCAAGGTGGCAACATTGCATTTGGATGGTGAGGCCCAGGGTTGGTGGTCTCACGGGATGGTTACACTCATTACACGGAGTTTACCAGGAGATTGATGGAACGATTTGATCGGAGGGATTCAGAGCAACATTTTGTTAAGTTGACGAGGCTCAAATAGACAGGGAGCCCAAAGACCTACATTGCAGATTTCTTGGGGGTCTCTGTGATGGTGCCAGACCTATCAACGACATGGAGGGTCTATATGTATGTTGAGGGGTTAACAGAGCCACTTTGGGGTCTAGTCCAATCCGCTAGACCAGCCATGCTCCAGGACGCTATCAGCAGGACCCGTGACTTAGAGGATGTCTTACCCAGGACCCAGACACCTTACCCCCAAAGACAGCCTTTTCAGTCTAAGGGGAAGGATGTGAGGATTCCACCTCCAAAGGGGAATCCAGGACGAGTGCAGATTGAGGACGATGTCAAGAGGGAGCTGAAGAAGAAGCGGTTGTGCTTCACATGTCAGGAGCCATGGGCACCAGGGCATAGATGTGCTGCTGGTAAAGCACATTTTATTGAGGTCTTCTCCGAGAGCAGTGGAGAGAGGATGACAGAGGATGAGTGGGGCAGGAGATAGCCATGCCATACAGGGACCTTTGCCACCTCCACCACCAGCAGCAGGTGGTGCATCTTTTGCACCTACTGGAGGGGCCCTTGCAGCATTGCGAGGAGTTCCCAAGTATCTGACGCTACGCGTACGAGGGACAGTACGTGGCCAGCGGGTATCAGTTTTGGTTGACAGTGGGGCAACCCACAACTTCATCGATGCACAGATGGTTGAGCGGAGAGGTATTCAGATAGAGAGCTTCGATGGGTTTTCAGTCTTGGTCCTAGGAGATTAGACCATGACATGTGCTCGATATGTTGCAGAGCTTTTAGTGATGATGGGCACCTACACATTGACTGACCACTTTTTCGTGGTCGATATCTTGGACACCAACATGATACTGGGTGTTCAGTCGCTTATCAGTCTAGTGAAGGTCACGACGGATTGGAAGACCCTAGAGATGGAGTGGGATAATGAGAAGACAGGGAGGCATGAGAAGATACGGGGGCAACACACATATCCGCCTCAGACTGTGTCGGCTCATCAGATGGAGGCAGTCTTCCCGAAGGGAGACATAGAGTGGGCAGTGGAGCTGTGGGCATCAGAGGTGGGGACTACAGGGCAGACGGTACATCCAGAGATCCAGTCCATCCTTGATTGGTATGCCATAGTGTTTGGAGAGATTCCACCAAGACAGCCACCGGATCGGGTGTTTGAGCACACTATCGAGCTTGAGCAGGGCATCTAGGCAGTGATCACCATCCCTTATAGGCACCCCAAGGCTTATTGGGACAAGATTGAGCGGGCTATCCAGGAGTTGCTGGCTCTTGGGCACATTCGATCGAGCACGAGTCCTTTTGCTTCTTCTGTGGTGTTGGTGAAGAAGAAGGACGGTACATTGAGGATGTGCATTGACTATAGGGCCCTGAACAAGAAGACCCTGAAGAACAAGTACCCCTTACCCAGGATTGATGAGTTGATGGACGAGTTGAGGGGAGCACGATTCTTCTCAATGATTGATTTGAGATCTGGGTACCATCAGATTCGCGTGAGGGAGCAGGACATTCCCAAGACCGCCTTCAGGTGTCACTATGGGCACTTTGAGTTCTTGGTGATGCCTTTTGGGCTAACCAATGCCCCCAATACATTTTAGTCCTGCATGAATCACATCTTCCGTAGTCACGTGAGGAAGTTTGTGTTGGTGTTCTTTGATGACATTCTCATTTACAACAGGACGTGGGAGGAGCATCTCCAGCACATTGAGACGGTATTACATATCTTACAAGAGCAGCAGTTCTATGCCAAACTCTCCAAGTGTGAGTTTGGGTTGACGAAGATGTTGTATCTGGGACACATCATAGGAGTGGACGGAGTGAGAGTCCATGGGGAGAAGATCAGGGCCATCAGAGAATGGCCGGAGCTGAGAAATGTGACGAAACTTCGAGGATTCATTGGCATTTGTACTTACTACCGGAAGTTCGTCAAGGGTTTCTCACAGCTTGTTGCACCCCTGACAGATTTGACGAGGAAGGGGGCATTCAATTGGTCGGATACAGCGCAGCGAGCCTTTGACAGGCTCAAGGAGGTTATGAGTAGCTGTCCAGTGCTTGCGTTGCCAGATTTTACGTAGCCCTTTGTTTTGGAGTGTGATGCGTCGGGAGAGGGGATCGACGCAGTGTTGATGCAGGGAGGTCACCCTATACTCTTTGAGAGCCGAAAGCTCCTTTCGCACGAGAGGTTGTATTCTATATACGACAAGAAGATGCTGGCCATCATGCATGCATTGGCTAAGTACCGATAGTATTTGGTGGGTAATAGGTTCAGGGTGAGGACTGATCACAACAACCTCAAGTTCTTTTTGGAGCAGAAGCAGCGATAGGAGAGGCAGTAGAAGTGGATCAGCAAGATCCAAGCATATGACTTTGACATTGAGTATGTCAAGGGTAAGAACAACGTGGTAGCAGATGCCCTTTCACGTAGACCAGCCACGTTGTCTCTTATGAGCTTGGATACCGATTGGAGGGCTTGACTCTTAGTAGAGTACTCCAAGGACAGGTTTGCATGTGAGGTTCAGGATAGGCAGGTGGCACATGATAGGTACAGGGTGATCGATGAGATCATCTATTACAGGGACCGGATCTTCTTGACTGAGGGGTCTCATCTCAAGAAGAAGATACTCCAGGCATCACATGATTCACCATTGGCAGGACATCAGGGTTTTACCAAAACCTACAGGGCTATTAGGGAGAGTTTCTCATGGAAGGGCCTCAAGGAGGACGTATTCCAGCACATCTGGGAGTGCGATGTTTGCCAGAGGAACAAGGGAGAGATGAGCCATCCTGTGGGATTATTGCAGCCTCTACCCATTCCGGAGGGGAAATGGGAGAGTATTTTGATGGACTTCATCATAGGGTTGCCCATGGTACAGGGCAAGGATTGCATCTTTGTCGTTGTTGACCGACTGACGAAGTACGCACACTTCTTTCCCATATCCGCACACTATACAACAACATAGGTGGCCGAGCTGTTCTTTAGAGAGGTCTTCAGGCTACATGGTCTTCCTAAGACCATCGTCAATGATAGGGACAGCCGTTTCGTGGGCAGGTTTTGGCAGGAGCTTTTCCGGTTGGTGGGGACGGAGTTGACACCGAGTACCAGTTATCACCCACAGACGGATGGGCAGACAGAGATAGTTAACAAGTGGCTAGAGGGCTACTTGCGTAACTATGTCGTGGGCAACAACGAGCATGGTTGAGATGGCTACATCTAGGGGAGTACTGCTACAATACTTCACATCACATGTCCATTGGTATGTCACCATTTTATTCCTTATATGGGTATCATCCTTTATCTTTTGCTGACATGATGTTTGGTGATAGCAAGGCTCCCAAAGCCAAGATTTGGATCCAAGAGAGTTAGGATATTCTCTAAGCTCTCAAGGATAACATGGCTACAACACAGAACCAACAAAAGCTGTATGCCGACAGAGGTCCGGTGGAGAGATAGTTCGAGGTAGGGGACATGGTCTACCTACGGTTACAGCCATACCGACACTCGTCACTAAAGCAGAAGGGGGCTGAGAAGCTCAAGCCCCGCTTTTATGGGCCGTATAGGGTGATATGCAGGGTTGGACAGGTTGCCTATGAGTTGGAGCTCACCCAAGGCAGCAAGATTCATGACGTTTTTCATGTCTCATGCCTGAAAAAGGCATTGGGGCAGCAGGTGACAGTGACAGATGATCTACCACCCATGGATGACGAGGGGCATTTGGTATTACAGTGGGAGCTATCATTGATACCAGGGAGAGGCAGCTGCGGAGTAGGACGGTCCGGGAATTCTTGGTGAGGTGAAAGAATTTGCTGAATGAGGATGCCACTTGGCAGAGTGAGAAGATCTTGCAGCATCCATCACTTCAGTTGCTAGAGGACAAGCAACATTTTGTCGGGGGAGACTGTATTATTCCTAATTAGCCATGGCTAATTGGAATATTCGATTTTGTCCGATTTTTGCCTTCTATAGTTACTTGTAAATAAAAAAAAAAAGTGAGGATGGTGGACATAACTCACTTTTTGAATAAAAAGTCACTTCCTAGTAGCACAACGTTGTGACTTAAAGGGGAACCATGGGGGCCAAAGGGGGACGCAGAAATGGGGCCCACGCAGACACATGGAGGGACTGCGCAGGAGGGAAGGAATACATGGCAAGAAGGGGATCACGCAGGAGAAGGTGAGCCTAGGGATTGTGAGAGGCAGAGGCTATAAGACAGAGAGGAACCCCCTCATTTTGGATCATTCAATTATGTGCATTTTGAGCTACTTGTTTCGACTTCTGAGCACGCTGGCTGTTTAGCTAGTCTGCAAGCATTGTTTAGTGCACTAAGTGTCTCCGTTCGGAGATCTCACCCTTAGCCCCGGGGGACTTCGAGTGCCTTCTCGGGCAAGGTATTTCCTTTGGCATTTCAATAGTAGTTTTATCAGCATTTCAGCAGCCATTTCAGCAACGTTTTGGAGGACTGCGCAACACTGGGAGAGGGACGCAGTTCTTTCTGGTAGCAGTGTTGGATTGGGGTTTTGCAGGAGGATTCTTGCTAGGTGATTGAGCAGGGGACTAGCCCTTGCTTATTGGAGGATTTTTGGCAGAGTTTCAGGAGGAGTTTAGAGGGGTTTCCTTCAGTGGCAGCGTAGAGCACTTAGGAACTACGCAGAACTCCAAGGGGGTGATTTTCGGGGGTCAGCTATTCCAGGAGAGCTTTCTCGGTTATTCTGGGTTTCTTGAGTAGAGCCCGATTCTAGAGTTTCAACATTTTCAGAGGAGGGGAGCAACCCCAAATCATCATTTGTTTCCTTGCAGCAGCAGCAACACAACAGTTCTCCAGCAGCATCCACGTAGAGAGGCCATTTCTTGTTATTTTGAGAGCTTTTCTTCACTTGCCTTGTGCAAGTCAAGGTGCCATATGTCTGATCACCTCTTGTACTCATTTTATTGCTCAGCATAATAAAATGGCTTAGCATTTCTTGTTGCTTGTGTATCTGCTTATATTTCCGGTTTACAATATATGTTGTTCCACTGTTATTTTATCACTTCTGGGATTATTATATTATTTGCACGTATTTGGTTGGAGTTTGCTAGGGTTTGAGGAATACTCCGGGTTAGGGATATTACAAGAGGTCATTTGTTCCATTGAAAAGTGGCTAATTGAAGGTGACCCGGATAAAACAGAAATTGATAAGAATCAGATGCAGAATGAGGAAAGACATGTCATGCATACCCTACATACTTCATCCAAGAGTTGTGAAGTAGAATGTTCCGCATCATTGGTGATACAGTCTGCCACAAAGAAAAAACACAAGAGAAAGAGAATGACAAAGCGATTTGATGCATTAGATGGCTGCGAGCAACTTGATTTTCAGATAGGAAAAAATCCTACCGTGTGCAGGATTGGACATGGCACATATGAGAAACAATCGACAGATTTGCCTGAAAGCAGGCAAATGCTTAGTATGCACTATATTGAACGCATCTGATGCGATGGGATATCTTTGTATTGTATTTCTAACCTTATGCCCTGTTATTTCAGTATTTCATTTTGTAGTTAATAAATGAAGAGCTTATATCTTTCCTGTGCTTAACGTTATATGATGATTTTTTGGATGGACACTACGTATGTTATATTGTGTGTTGCGCGGGTGCAGATTCTAGATTCTCACATTCCTCCAGTGCAGCAACGTGTCCCCAAGTAGACCCAGATGTTGAACACTACGTGTCCATGACCCATAGCAGTACACCCCCTTTTTCGCAAAAGGGATAATGCCTGATTGATGTGTTCGTGTCGTCCAGCTATCATCATCAGCTTAATCATCATCTTATAATGTAAACCCATTCTGCTTTTGTATAATGTAAATAATCTTAGCAGATCCGTGTCGTTTATGTAATTACCTAGGTAAACCTAGTTTTCTGGTGACGATCTACATCCCGGGAGGTTTTTTGTCTCACCGATCCATTCTCGAATGGTCGGTAGAGTTTTCCTTCAGCCTTACCCCAAAGCTGGAATGGATTTTGTCACTGGGATCTTAGGGGAGTCCTAGTGTTATAGATCGAGTCTATGTAAAAGTGATTTGGGAATAATCCTAACTATTTGGTTAAGTTATTTTCTTACAAATTGCTTGGTTTGCTGGATTATATTTGTGTCACAGAATTGGGTAGTCTGTGAGGGTCTTTTGCATATGGGTTTTCCCCTTGAGATGTAAAAAATGCAAAAATCTTGATGTAAAGGGTCTTGAGGATTGGAAAAATAATTTATCCCTTCATAGGTTAATTAATTAAATTTTCTGGCCAAATTAATTAAAATCCTAAGCCATTGAGTTGTGTGCTAAGCGAAAAGCTCTCGTGTAAATTTTTATTTGGATAATAAAGAAAGACTTTGGGGTTAATCTTCGCGGGTGTTATTCTTCGTGGAAATACTGTAAGATGTGTCTTTTTTCACGTGTAAATTTTTTTGGCCATTGATAATAGCTTCTGAAGAGTGATTTGATTACAGGTATCTTGCTCAGTTGTTGGGGTTTAAACGATAATTTCAATTTTGAATGTAATATAGCAGGTATCTCTATTTATTTGAATTTTATTATCATTTTCTCACTCTATTTTGATGGATGGATTGAGTTTTGCAGGAAAATCTTGATTTTTAGATCATCGGGCATTTGAGGAAGTTTTCAGTTGGACCAACCAACTTCTGATCAGTGTTTTCTGAAGGGCTTAGATTAATTTGATCCTGGGCTTATCATAAGATATTTTTTTTATGGGTGCTGGATGAAGGGTTTTGAGCTCAACACCTCCTTTAAAATTCAAAAAATTGAATTTTTTTTTTTTTTTTTTTGTGTGCCAAATCGATAGATCTGGCTGTTGAGAGCCTCAGATTATCAGATTTGGGAGCAGAGTGGGACTCACACTTTCTAGATCTGATAGATCTGTCATTCATGTACATAGATCTGTAATTGTTTTTGGTTTTTTGACTTGGGTTTTTGTATATATCGTTTGGGTGTTTTATTGTTGTATTGCAGCTACAAATCTAAGGAAGAAATCTACATAGAGTCCAGATTTAGGCCCTGGAGGGTAAGATCTGGATCTATGGGGTTCATTAAAATCGTTTTCTAGGGATATTATTAAGACATTTTGCAGTCCAGGGGTTTAAATTTAAATTCCAATCTGGAAATTTTGTGAGGGTTTCAGAGTTAAATCTGAAGCAAGTTGATTCGGAATTTTAAATTAAGATTTCTAGAAAATTATTAAAGAAGTTCTGGTGGATTCAAAGAGGTTCTGGGCCACTATTTTCGCTGATTAGTTTGCTGCCTCGGTTTTTGGGTTCGCTGTGCAATTTTGAATTTTTTTTAAGCCCTTGCTGCCATATATCAGATCTGCGTTATTCCTCAGTCCACTGGCCTATTCCTCTCTGCAGCGTTCACTCTCATTGCTCCATCGTATATCCTCGGATCCTCCATGCATTCACGCTGCCATACCTTGCTTTGTCCACGACTTCAAACCTTGCAACCTTAGCCATATTCCCTTGTGGCTCCCTAACCTGCAACATCCTTCTAAACTTGATTTCCCTTCATTGATAAACCTGCAACCCCTCATCGCTTTCAGCAGACTTCCGTTCCTGCTTCCGAATACCTGCAAGCGAACCCTTCCTCCCATCTGCGTAGCTTCTTCCCTTCATCTTGCTGCCCTGTAGCTACCTACACTGCTCCTGTCACTGTCCATCTCTGCCACACCTCCAAGAGCTGCCTTAACCTGCAAAATGTTGGCTTAAATTGTTGTCCACTATCTATTCAAACTGCAACTTGTAGTCTTCTTCCACGGCTCCATCACAGCTCTATGCTTCTCATGTCTCTCTTTCCGTTGACCTGTTCTCCTCTCCCCGCAGCTACAAACCCTTCTCGCCCTCCTTGCTGTCTGCTCGTCGAGTTTTCCTTTCCGCCGTTGGACCTGCACACAATACGCACAACAAAACTCAGCGCATTTCAATTTTAGTTTCATTTGTCATGTATGCGGGTCAGGTTACGTTTTCGATCGATTATTTGGCATAGTTCAATTCCCTTTTTGTCTTTTGGCTTTCATTTAATTTTTGTTTTAATCTTTTGATATTTATTTGTGACTTTGTTTTATTTACATTTTTTGATTTATTTATTTTTACTGTCTCTGATTTCGATTTTTGGGTTTTCCTTTTATTTTCCATTTGCTTTTTTTATTTTGATTTTTTAATCAAAATTCAAAAAATATAAAAATCTTTAAAAAAATCTAAAAAAACATTTAAAAATTTCTAAAATCATAAAAATTCTAAAAATGAAATAAACTAAAGTAAATTAAAGGAATTGCGCTTAAACATTATAAATTTTTAATGTGGCCTATGGCCCATGAAAACTTCGATTCATTGACCCTTTGATTTATTCACCAGTTATCATTAAAGTTATTGCCTAAGGAATAATTAAAATTTAAACTTGAAGTTCCTTAGTGTTATTTGGTGATTAAATGCGTTTTTGATATTTCTCTATTGTCAGGTGCGATAAATGTTTTAAATCGTATTGGCTATAGGAGAAAGTTGAATGTTCTAGATCTGAATTCCTAGCGAAAATCATTTTAAATCTGGAATCTCTTGCATGTTAAAGTTTTAGGGCATTTATATTGATCATACCTGATTGTCAATGTTCGTCACACATTCGAAAATTGCTCTGAATAACCTGTTTTCTTACTTGATCTATGGTTAATTCAAATTAAAGGCACTGGTCTGTAGTCGTTTTTATCTTGTGATTGTGTCTTATTCTAATCTATCTATCTCAATTGACTGAGACTTGCTTTAGATTCATGAAGTTGTTCATCATTAAAATCTCCTAGAGCCTGTGTTTCACAGGCTATCCTTATCTAATTACCTAAGGGACTACCCGCCTTGACTTGTTTTGGAGAGAGTCTAAACAGAGTGAGTAAGGATTAGAGTGACAACCCTTACTCTGAGCGTTGTCGCACTGCCTAGACATTTTGTGCGACAACACAATGTATATGTTTCGATATTTGCCGTAGGAAACTGCAAATAATTTGATTGATTAATTTAACAAATAGAAGAAACATTATTAGTTGCTGCAATAGGAATCAGGGTCATCGAATTTTCACATTTGCTCCAGCAACTCAACCTCTTTGAAGCAACTTGCACCACTTGGAAACTTGGCCTCTCTGCAGATAAAACCGATCTCCTGTAAACTCTGGAAATCACTGTGAGTAATTTCCTCCGACAATCTTGTATTCAATCACTGCTGATATCTTCTAGTGCTTTCATGCTACCATTGCGCCCTTGCCATCACTACAAATTTGTATCTCTGATCTATCTGGTTGTTCTCTAAGTGCCCATAGATTTCCTCTTATAATCTCTCGTTGAGCAATCAACAACCACAATCTAATCTCAATTGATGGCTAAGATCATCTTGATCTTATTAAATGATTTTTCTATAAGTCACTAGAGGGAAATCGTTTTACCTAAATTAATCCCGATTAATTAATCCATTTCCCTAAGTTAGACTTAGGAAAATTAATAAACTGACTAATCATTTCTAATTAAGGTAATTTTCCTTAGAAACTTTTGCTGGGTACGGGAGAAAATTAATCCACTGTGTTCCTTAGCCTCATAGACACAATCTAAGACTAGAACACCTATTTGAGCTACATAAACTAACAATTAAACCTACTTATCTAGTTTGACTAGCTCACCCTTAACCATACCTAGTAATACAATAAAAGAAAAAAAAATATGTCCTTATCCATCATTACAAGTTTTAATGATACATGAGCCATGGCGATACGTACAAATTACATTAATAATTCCAACACTCACCAAAACTTCTTGTAAGACTTGTTTGTTTGTATATTGTTCAATAGATTGATTGTTGCAAGTAATAATGATACATGAGCCCCAGCCATATATACAAATTACACTAATGATTCCAACACACACCAAAACTTCATGTAAACTTTGACTCATTTGTTAGTATATTGTTTATTAAATTGATTATTGAATCTAGTTCTTTGGTGTCTTTGAATTTCATTCCTTCTTTATGGAGGCTGGATTTTCTTTCTGAATTATCTCCCAGAGGGCACAAATCTGTCAAACAAGTTTAGCATTGTTTAATGAGCATCGACCACTTTGTTATTAGACCTGAATCATATGGTGCTACTATCCTGTTCAATATTCAAATGTATCTTGTATCCACGTTTGACAGGTGGATACACATAGTATGTGGGCCCCACATGTTTGATATGCATGGGATATGTGTCTTGTGCGAGACACATATCCATGGCGTTGGACTTGCAAAACTTACATGTACCCATGCACTCAACACGTAGGGGGCTAAGCAATGCATTGAAACAAAATTTTAGGGTTTCAGAGTGTTAAAAGTTAAAACAATGCACCAAAACAAATATTTATGGTTTCAAATTTGTTATAAAGATGTGTTTAAGCCAATAAATCATTCGATATTTCACCATTTGATGCAGTACTATTTTCTAAATGTTCAAAAAGGTTACTTATCTGTGTCTATATTTCATTCTATTTTTTTCTTATTATATAGTTTTTTATGTATCCTGCATATCCTGTTTTGGGAGGTCTACATACTGCGTATCCAATATGCATATCTCGTATTCCTATGTCATGTGAATTAGCTTATGTGTCATTTATTCCTATTCATTATTGTTAAGCCTCCTTTTTCTTCATGTTCTGTTTCAAACTTTAGTATAACCAATCAACAATGAGTGTTCAAACTCACAGGTTTATTTCTTGTACTTCTGTGCTTGTGATATGAGTCTCAAAGTTGGCAATGACTGAGTACCCAAATCATATTTTTCTTTGTGGAAATGGTTTGTTTAGCTGGAACTTACATCTTTAGATGTTTTGGAGATTCTATGATTCTCTGTAATAAACATAGAAGACCCGTTTCATACATAGCAAACAACCTTTGATAAGTTCATTAGTTTTAACAGCAGATGATCTTTAACAAAATTCTATTCTCTCAATGGCAACACTGAATTGTCGACTGCAAATCATTAGGGAATTTCGAGGTCAAAATTGGCCCTCAAAAGAAAAAATTTATTATCAATAATCAACTTTAAAATAATCAACAGTATTCAAGATGATGATGTCAACCATAAGGTTAAATATCTTTGGAGGGGAAGGAAGAAAACTACCTTTATAAATCATATTTTTGACCTTTCTATTTATAGATTTAGTCAAATTTCAAGTGTAGGTGGTAGTTGGATGCAGAATTGCATCCAATGAGTACCCACTATGCATAGTTTTGATAGGCCCTCGGTGTGGGTCTATCAAAATTATGCATAGTGAATACTCGTTGGATGCGAAATTTAACTCCACATCCATTCACTGCCTATGCTTGAGTAACCTATAAAGAGTTAAGTCAAAAATATGATTTAAAATCATAATTTTCTTCTCCCTTTGAAAATTCATAACTTTTATTTTATTATTTTAACTATTATTTTATTAGTTTCCTTACGAGGCCCATCTTAGACCTCAAATATCCCCTAATGATATGTGGAATTCATAAATATTTTGCATATCTAATATCCAAAACACTTAAAAATAAACCACATTAGAACAAGGGGCTTTCATTTGGAATCGTGTATATTATGTTACTTGTTCATTAACAAATGCCTGATATGGTGGTTGACATATAATAAATTGACAGGGTTTTGTGATGCGACAGCTGCTTTAAAGTATGATAAAGAAGATCATCTTAAAGGACTAAGCAAAGGCAGTGTTGAACCTCTTGTCAAATTGGTTCTTGTACAGGTATTCCTGACTCTATTGCCAGATATCCAGGTTTTGATTTTTGATTTTAAAATTACTTCCATTGCAAATTATCATACAGCCAGGAAAAGCCAAAACCAAGGAAAATTCTTTATGGGCCACCTGAAAAGGTATAGACGTCAAACATCTCCAAATGTTTTCAATGGATTCATGGCTTCACATCTGCACTGTAGAACTAGAAGGAACTTCTGCTTGCATTGGCCATGCCTTGAATACTGGCAAGATAAAATGATCTAGCTCGAAGATACTTTGATTGTTTTTATAGATCTAAGATAAAGCTCAACAAGATGGGAAAACGATTTTATTGATAGGAAAATATAATTACAGAACACTCATTCTAAGAGCTGTTGCAACCAGCAAGTAACAAATTGGGGATTGGACTATGTTAGTCATTTAATCAGAGAATTGGAATGGTCACAATATTCCATGCACAATAATTGATATAGAATTCGAAGACTAGAAAGATAGAGCACAGACAAAAGGGTGCTTAGAAGACAATTGACTCTAATGCTGATGAATATTTTGCAGACATTATGATCACCAATGGCATGACACCAAATGTGTGCTGCATTGTACTCAACTCTAAAATTTCATCCTAGACCTGGACTCTCAAGAATTCACTTTTTGAATGCTCCATATGAGGAGACTTGGGCTTTATTTATAGTTTTTACATCAGGTATCTAGTAATAATCAGGTTCTAGGAACAAATTACCAACATTTGCTCGTCTTGGAATTTTGGTACATAATATGGCTGCTGGCATGCAGACAAAAAGACAAATGTCAGTCATGTGAGCCTCGACAACTTCAAGTGGGCAAGTGGGGACAACCACTTGTTATCTTGCCTTGTGAGAGCTATCCTTGACAGATACACTATAAGGGGATAATCTGATATGAATTATCCACACTAACTGGAGGCAACATCATTATTTTTGGCCTTGTTCAGTGCTGCGGCAGAGGGCTCCCCCTCGCGCCTCCCTCTGGCTCCCGCTGCCAATTCACAACTGTTTGGGAGAGCACTCCCGCAAAAAAAAATCCGCTTCCTAGCTTTTCTTCACCAATTTTTTTTCGCAAAGACGTTCTTGGATCAAAATTTATGAGTACAATAAACTGTCGTCACACTGACGATTCTATCTGAGAGAAATATTGGCAAAAATATACTGAGGGATTTTACCCTCTCTCTAAGCAATCTCGACATCTGACTGCCTCTGAAAAGCAAGCCGCCCAAACCCCGCAAGCCCTGCGCACCTCTGCGTAGACCCTCTCACGTTCAGACTAGAACTGATGCTAATCAAGCCATCCTACCTACTGCTGATTGGGAAAATGTCTCTCTGACACTCTAGAAAATCCTCCCGGCCTTTGGAACTGAAAATGACCTTCCCTTCAGTCAAATTGAACTGCCTATTGTGAGGCTCTGTGCAACCCCTGTGCAACCTCTTGGAGATAAATTTCGGCCTCCTCTTTCTGACTCTCTGGCACTGGAAACTTGTTCGGAATATTGCTATGCTGCCCCTTTGCCACCTGTTACTCGCCCATTGGCTTGATCTCCACTGCTGAATCACTCCTGCTACTAGAAATTCAAATTGCCTAGGCAACTGGGTATTTACACTAGTGTGTTCTCCATCTACCAATCGACCTCTTCTTATAATCTCCAGTTGGGACTCCAACGACTACAATTAAAACTTAATCGATGGTTGAGATCATCTCCAAGTCGATCTGTGTGAGTTTCTAGAGAATTTTCACCTCTCTCAGTTAATTACTATTAATTAACCATTTTTCATAAGTTAGACTTAAGAATTTTTTTAATTATGGTCAATTAATTTAATTGAGCCATCCCTAGGTGGAATTTCCAGAAACGATTTATGGGTTTTGGAGAACTTATGTGTTTTAGCCTCTCTACAAAGTGTCGAGACCAAAACACCATTCGATGCTACAAAAACTAACAATCGCTGGAGCAGACGCACGGGTGAGTGACAGTTTGAGCAATAACCGAGGGTTCATGGAGTTAATTGCAAGTTGGAGCTAGAGGTTGCAAACTACGAGTCGGAGTAGGTGGTCGCAAATTGTGAGGAAAAGGTCTACTCTGTGAGTGGGTGACTGGGCGAGCAAGAGTCAAGGGTTATTATACTCTCAATAGCCAATTGAGAAGAATCAAAGGGGAAGTAAGAAAATAAATTTAAAGACATTTAATATGGAATTTTTCTAAAATTGTTGTGGTAACTTTGACTTATTATTGTTTACTTTTGTTTCCTAAAACACAAAAAAAAGTGGTTGTCACTTTTTATGTGATGCATTGATTTTGATGTGACCAATCTTATATACTTCTATTTCATATTTTTATGAGGACAATTATTTATTGATTTGATGAATTCCATAAATTCTTTTAATATTTCTGTGATTTCTTATCTACTTTCTCAATTACTATACTTAATTGAAATATTATTTACCTTTTTAGTGTTTATATTTGGCATGAACTAGCCACTTTGTGGCATATTCACTTGTTGTCATTATTTATTATTATTATTATTTATTGATATTTATTTATATATTTATGTTTATTACAATGCACAAGTGGAGCACTCCCTAAGAAAGTATCTATCTCCAACACACCATAACAAATCCCAAGGCAAGCACTCTAGAGTGGAGCTCTCAAGCAAATATCCACTTTAATATGGTTGACTAATGTGAATATTGGAAGCTTCTAGGGTAAGGCACTCCTCCAAAGCATATCTCAACCCTTCAATTACACTAGTGCACATCCTAAGGTAAGTGCCATAGAAAAGAGTTCCAAAGGGTGTAGAATATTGTTAAGTTTATGTACATTCTATGCTTAGAGCAATTTATTTCAATTTTCATAGTTAGCTCAATACATTTTCCAGATTAGCAATCACATCAGCATTAAAGTATACTGCAGATAGAACATAAACATAAATCACAGAAGACAAGCCAAGACAAGAGGACACAAGATGTGGCGCTAGCGAGGGACAAACCCCAATGTGGGGAAACCCTTGATCAATTCTTCTTATATCTTCTTCAATAGTTCAGCAGGCAGAGAGAGAGAGATAGTACATTTACAACTGAAGTCAACACTTTGACTTATCTAAATGAGAGCATAGATCATCTCTAAGAAGACGATACATGAGATCAGTTGAAGACATGCTGCTTCCATTGATTCTCCAAGGTGACTCCTTCACCTATCATCATGCTGCATCTCGTCATCATGCTGCGCCTCACCGTGTTGCACCATGCTGCACCCATCATCACAATGCTGCACCTCATCATGCTTCATCAATCATGACGGTACCCTTCACTGTATTGCATCATGTGCCATTGCTGCACCATGTTGCCATATTGACCTATGTATTTGCTACACCTAGCTAGCTTGCTGTCCCTTGCATGCTAGCTGTACTTGCTACACTAAGTATCATGTTGCTGTCCCAATGTGTTATACTAGCAACACTGAACTTGCTATATCATACTGTTGTACCTCACCATTGTGTTGCCCCTATGATACACTTCATCGCTGTACCCATCATGCTGCAACATTCATCAACATACTGCTGCAATATATCTTCTGCTTGCAACATCATGATACTTCAATGTATCATCACTGTTTTCTCCATCCAAGTGATTGTACTATATCAACATAGTCCTAACATATGCTGCCTTGTTGGACAAACTTCAACGTATACCCTTCAACACTCTTCTCCATGTCATACAAGTCGCTTTTAGACCTTCCTTCCTCCATGGATGTGACTGGGGCATGCTTGAATAGTCTTCCTTTATATCACTTGGAGGACTGCGGTTAGGGCAGCATAGAGCTTCTCCATAGGGCAGCTTAGGGCTCTCCATAGAGCTGCGTATAGGGCAGCGTAGGGCTCTCCATAGAGCTGTGTATAGGGCAGCGTAGGGCTCTCCAATAGAGCTGTGTATGGGCCCTGGGGCAACGTAGGGCTCTCTTTTAGACCAACAATTAGATCTCTCCTTGCTGCGTTATATAGGCTTCCTTTACTGCGTTAAAATCTCCTCCATGATAGCGTTAGGATCTAGGGCATCCTCTAGGGCAGTGTATCCTCTTTAGATCTCTCCTCCCACCAAAACCCAAAGACAAGTGGAGAGGAAGAGATCACTGAGAGGATGTGTGTACAAATGACTTTCAAGGCACCTCTATTTATACTAAAACGTTGAGCACAAGTGGGTTTTATTTGGCTGCTGGTCGACCTTGATGAATTGTCCCATAACACAAATAAATTCATATCTCCATGAATACTTATCGAAATCGGATGATCTTTAGATCAATCCTACACTTCTTGATGAGAGAGATCCAAGAAAAATATCAACGACCATTAATAAGATGACCCACATGGAGTTTGGCCCTAGTTGCCAATATTAACACTCCCTCTCAACTAGGGAGAACTCCATCCGTTGATCCATATGTCCGATTGTACTATCTCTACCATCAGTGCCCTGCACTGCTTTGCTCTACTGAACCGTGAAGAAGAAGAATTGATCGAGAATGTCTCATACCATTCTCTATTGACCCGAAGTCAGTTTTATCTGAAGAGTGTGTCAGATCACTCTTACTGACCCAAAGTCAGTTTTATTGATCCTAGATCAATATCACAAGAGTGTCTCAAACCACTCATACTGTTCCTAGATTAATGGAGGTCATCCTAGCATAGGGAGTACAGTAGATACAACGATGCGTCCATTAATAGTACTACTATGGTCCCTAACCCCATTTCCCTGCTCATTGATCATATGAGAGCTACTTTCCATGAGTCCCAGACTGCATGGGTAGGATGCCTCGACAACAGAACTAATCATCCTGTCCCACAGGAGAACGAATCATCCTGTCCAACAGTCACCATAGGAGAACTAATCATCTTGGCCCACAGGAGAACTAATCATCCTATCCCAAAGTTGTCATGGGGTATCACAGGGGAAGGTTGTGTTGAAGTTTCTAAGTTTACTTAATTAGAAACCCTCCATGCACTTTATTTGATTTATTCCTACCTACTCGTTATTTTCCTTAACAAGTTATTTACAATGTCAATACTGAAAATAAACACCAGTGCATGCTCAACATATTACAGATCAGTAACTAAAAGAAACAAGAACAAACACACCATATGACACCATTAATTTTGGACTAATGTCCTCGGAAAAACCCAATGTGGGAAAACCAGTGCAGCGATCTGAGGGTTTTCTTATTAAGCAATATCATAGTACAATCTGGGTGCCGGAAATGGCCTACCCAACAAAGAATTTCCTTGGCAGTAATACCTCTCAGTTTCTAACAAATCTACTGGCTGAAACCTCAGATAATCCTTCCGGCGTTACTCAGCACCAATCTACCCCAGAAACCCTAGCGTTTGCCCAATCTAGACTGCGTCAGCCTCTTCTAGCCCAACGTTGGCCCTGCGCTAGCCCCAGGAGGCCTTGCGTCAGCTCTCTGACCCTCTGCGTCAACTATGTTGGCCTCTCTGGTGCTCTGCGCAACACTTAGCTACCTTTGCGTGGCCCTGCGTGAGCACTGGGTGCTCCTGCGTCATTCTCTCTGGCTGCTTTGTTGCTCTCCCGACACTATCGCTGCCTCTCTGTCTCTCTGTCTCTCTGTACCTAATGCCTCTTAGCTGCTCTCCGATCACTAATTCTATCTCTCTTAGCAAACCCTGTTCTAGAGAGTAGAATGACTGATCACTCTGGTGTGTTCTCCAAGTGACCCTTAAGCCTCCTCTTATACTTTTCCTGTTGACATCTCAATCGCTGAGATTAAGTCCCTAATCAACAACGAAGATTAGATCTGGCTTGATCCATGTCTTTTGAACCATTCTAACACAAATTCATATTTTTTTTTTGGTAAAAACTATGCTAATATATTATGTGCAGAAGACAAAATTTACATCATGATAAAACAGAGAGAACCAGGCTCTGGGAATATCATCCTGGAGCCGTTGAGGCTAATAAAAAAACTAGCCCACGCAGGGGCACCAACTAGAGAAGCGAAACCATCCAAAGAGCTAGCCCACGTAGGGGCGCCAAACAGAGAAGCGAAACCATCCAAAAAGCTAGCCCACGCAGGGGCGCCAACCAGAAATCCGGATTATCCCACGCAGGGGAGACTAACGGTAACCAACCCATTAACGAAGTTTCAGAGACATAAACACAAAGCATTGATGCCAAAACTAAGCCGAAACAGATAGCAAAAGAGACAAGAAGACCAGACAGAAGAGCCATATGAACCTTGAGCTTGGGCATCACTATTCGTCCATTTGCACCTCCTCTACCTGGCACCAACCGTAAGCTTCCATTTCAGCAGCAGTGGGAAAAGTGTCTTCTGCTTCACTGGTCCTCTCCCTCTGATCGAGCCTGCTTTTCGATGCACTTTCCAGGTCTGAGGCAGGATCTTTAACCTCCTTCTCCGGATTAGTTTCAGGAACCTTTGCTTCTTGCATCTTGCTGTCAGTCTTCCTCTGCCCATGATCATCCAGGGAGTCATCGTCTTCCTGGGACTTTTCAATGAACAAGACCAAAACATGCGCACTAATCTGTGGGTTATTCATGGAACTGCTAAAATTGAAGATAACAGAGCCGAAGGCAGCCGAGCTCGATGCACCCGCGTCCATGAATTGACTGGAGTGAAGGGGATTAGCTCCAGTGGAGCATAAATTATTGCAATGATAGCAATGGACAACATTATCCGCCTTGTGACTGCGAGAAGTTCCTCCTTTGGACGTGCCTCGACGGCTAAGTAGACGCTGTCGAGGTCTCACCATTCTCACAGGGGTCAAGGGGAGGAAATTCAAACAGACCACGGAGTAATCCAAACAACCAGCTGCCGGAACCGACTGCGGAATGAGCCAGACAGACAAAGAGGATATCCCGGCGGAGACAGAAAGGCAGGGCAACCGAAATTGCAAAGACCTGCTTGAAGGAAGAGCCACCAACATTCCTTGACCATGCACTGCAACATTGTTTATAGCCTCACCTATTGTTTATAGCCTCACCTGCTTTACCTTGGAGCTCACCCGCCATAACTGCAACCTCTGCTTGAGCCGAATTGCCGTGCTGGGCATTTACTATTCTCTGCAGCATCACCTTATACCAGTTGCTTGCATTACCTTCGCCTTCGACGTCTGCCACGTGATGGCTTGTGGCCGGCATGTGGCCTGCCGTCCACTCCCGTCCCACCCTATCTAACACCCGCATCTGGGGAACGCAAATTCATATTAATACACATTAATATTTTATTTTCCCTAAGTTTAGACTTAGGGACTCCATTAAAAATATTAATTATTTTAATATTTCCTGATCTGTTTAGAATATGCCCAAACCCTTTCTGGGTTTTGGAGATCTCATGTGCCCCAACCTATCCACCAAATTTCGTGGCTAGAGCACATCCGATGCTACCCCAAATCAACACTCCCTCTTAGCGAGGACTATGCTCTAGCAATACTCTTCACTGATTATTACTTTGATCATCCGACATCGGTACCTGTGCTGATGCTAGGTCTTCTTGCCCAACATCCTCTGCACTGCTGCCTCCTGTACTGTTACCCATGGTTCTACCATTGTGACTGCTACATTTGTACGATAGCTCTTTCTGCATCTGTGCTGCTACTGGTCCTTTCTCCCAACACTGCATCCGCACTACACCTCCTCTCATCATGCTGCATTGTGCTGCCCACTGCTGCACTGCAACTTAGTTACTGAGAAGTAAGTAATTGATCTCCCAATCTGACCTCCTTGTTGGGCTAGAGACACCCACTAATGCTGAAGCTCCCTCTGCCGTTCACAAGTGCTCCCTCTTTTACCTCTGCGCTGCTGCAACAACTCCCTGCATCTTACACCGTTGCACACCTCTCTGTGCCATCCTGCACTGGTGCAACACTTTTGTGCCTCTCGCACTGCTACAGCCTGCTAGCCTCGCATTGTCTTGGGACTCCTGCACCATAGCTCTCTTTGCCACTCCATCCGCATCCGTCTCTACTCGACTTAGCCAGTCCTGCTACTCCTCGACGGGGCTCCCGTAGCAAGGTCTATTCCAAGAGGCTGGGTGCCTCGAGGATCATGCCCCTCATCGCTTCTAGTCCTCTTGACTACAACTCGATGTCTCTCCATTTCCGCTCAAGTGGTGCGTGTGCACTCGTGGTACAATGATCGTCTGTCTCCAGTTCCTTCTCTGCCCGTGCTGGTGTTGCCTTAGTCTCGGAACACTCTCCCTTACTTTTCTTCCTTAGACACTGGGTCGCATAATGACCTAGCTCCCCACAGTGGAAGCACTTGATTCTGGAGAGATCTTTCTTCTTTCACTTCTCCTTCTTTCCCTTAGATGCTAGGGCCACGTCTTCCTCCTCCTGCTTAACTTTGATCCCATTGCTGCTGCTACCTGTCTTCGACTGTCGTTTGATTTCTTCCTGGTGAAGAGCGCCCACATCTCGTCCCAAGGTGGAAGTGTCCTTCTGCCCAGTATACTCTAGACAAATACTTCCCAGTCTTCTGAGACAACATTCAGGGCTGTCCTCACCATTAGCTCTTGATCCGTTGTCGCTCCTATAGCAGTCAACTGGTCTCAGATCTCATTCAGTCCTCCGAGGAAGGTGTCAATCGATTGTCCCTTCTTCATCTGATATGACCTCATCTGATTCTCAAGCATCATTCTTCTTTGCACAGAAGTATGCTGGTATAGCTTCTTGAGAGCCTCCTACATCTCAAATGTCGTTTCCTTCTCGGCTATATGTGGTACCACATGATCCTTGACCCCGTCAAGGATAATGCACTTGGCCCTCACCATCGCTTCTTCATACCTGTCATTATCACTGGGGTCGACTGGGATAGCTATTAAGTTCTTGACACGATTCCTTTCAATCACGGATAAGATTCTAGCCTTCGAGACTGCAAATTTCGATGCTCCGTCCAGTCTATCCTGGTCTCTTATTCCGTGTAGTGCCATAATGCTCCTCTACTTCTCTCTTGGAAGTTCTCTATTTGACTCCTCTGAGTCTCTACTTCCCGTCTGGAAGTTCTCCTCTGGACTCCCTCTGAGTCCTGATTTCCCTCCTAGAAATCCTTCTGCCGCTTGTCGAGATGCCCCCTACTCTGATCGTCTTGTGCAACTGCACTACTGATCTGGGTTCCTCGGCTAGAAACCCTCGGTAACAACTCCTCTGGCCCTGCTTTGTCAGGTACTATTATGACTATAGTACCTCATCAGCTTCACTCTGCAATATTCCTGCAGCCTTCTAGACCCTAACAACTGCTTCTCTGTGAACTGCGTCAGCCTCTCTCTGCCTCGCACTGGCCTTGTGTCACCTCGGATGGGTCTGCGTCAGCCCTGGGATGCCCAGCGTTAGCCCTTTGGCCCTTTGCGTTAGCAACACTAGCCTCTCTGAGGCTTTGCACAGCTCCTGACTTCCTCTGCGTGGCCCAGGCTAGCTCTGTGTCACACTCCTTGGTTTCTGCGCTGCTAGAAACAGCTTCTGTCACCTTGGGACAACTGTTTTCTGCTACTATTGCTCCGCTCAACTGATGTCTTTTAGTCCTCCCGTGATCTGCAATCACGCTCTGATACCATGTCGAAGTTTCTAAGTTTACTTATTTAGAAACCCTCCATGCACTTTATCTGATTTATTCCTACCTACTTGTTATTTTCCTTAACAAGTTATTTACAATGTAAATACTGAAAATAAACACTAGTGCATGCTCAACATATTATAGATCAGTAACTAAAAGAAACAAGAACAAACACACCATATGACACCATTATTTTTGGAATATTGTCCTCGGAAAAACCAAACGTGAGAAAACCGATGCAGCCATCTGAGGGTTTTCTTATTAAGCAATATCAGAGTACAATCTGGGTGCCGAAACTGGCCTACCCAACAGAGAATTTCCTTGGTAGTAATACCTCTCAGTTTTTGACAAATCTACTGGCTGAAATCCCGGATAATCCTTTTGGCAGTTACTGAGCACCAATCTATCCCAGAAACCGTAGCGTCTGCCCAATGTGGATTGCGTCAGCCTTTCCTAGCCCAGCGTTGGCCATGCGTCAGCCTATCTTGGCCCGTGTCAGCCCCAGGAGGCCTTGCATCAGCTCTCTGACCCTTTGTGTTAGCTACGCTGGCCTCTGTGGTGGCCCTGCGTGAGCACTGGGTGCTCCTGCGTCACTCTCTCTGGCTGCTTTGCTGCTCTCCCACCACTATCTCTGCCTCTCTGTCTCTCTGTACTCAATGCCCCTCAGCTGCTCTCCGTTCACTAATTCTATCTCTCTTACCAAACCCCGCTCTAGAGAATAGAATGACTGATCACTCTGGTGTGTTCTCTAAGTGACCCTCAAGCCCCCTCTTAAACTTTTCCTGTTGACATCTCAACAAACGAGATTAAGTCTCTAATCAATGGCTAAGATTATATCTGGCTTGATCCATGTCTTTTGGACCATTTTAACACAGATTCATATTAATACACATTAATATTTTATTCTCCCTAAGTTTAGACTTAGGGACTTCATTAAAAATATTAATTATTTTAATATCTCTTGATCTGTTTAGAATTTGCCGAAACCCTTTCTGGGTATTGGAGATCTCATGTGCCCCAACCTCTCCACCAAATTTCGTGGCTAGAGCACATCTGATGCGACCCCAAATCAACAGGTTGAACCTTTCACCCTGTACATAGTGCACCACCAGGGGAGGGTGAGTCGCCCTGTGGTTGTATGTCGCTCCAGTAAGTACCCCAAGCCCCTCAGAGCTCCTAGAGCTCAATGCATGCAACATGCAGGACCCTTATAAGAAGGTCTTTCAACTACTCCAAGTCGTTTGGGAAAGTCACAGATTTGACCTTTCCTCGGGGCTTTGACAAAATGTCGGTGACCTGTACATCAGTCTCAATGTGATGGAGCCTCCTCGCTCATCGACTTACCATATCCCAGATAAGGTAGTATCTGATGTCTATCTGCTAGAGCAATTATCGAATACGAGATTCCTCAACAATCGAACCCCCCCTGGTTGTCAAAGAGGATCGTGATGGTATTCATCATATGTACAAACAGCTCACTGAAGAGCTTCCACAACGAGGTAGCTTCATACGATATCATACTCGTAGCTATGTATTCGGTCTTGGCAGTGCTTATAGCAACCGACTTCTGCTTCCTGCTCATCCATGATATTGAAGCAGAACCCAAAGAGAGCCAGCACTAAGAAGTGCTCTAGTGATCCTCCACACTGCCTGCCAGTCAACATTCGAATAATCATGCAGCTTCATATTTCCGGCAGTGTATCTCAATCCATGAGAGATTGTGCCCCGAAGATATCACAGAAGATTCTTGGTACCAAACCAGTGAGGCTCAACCAAATATGAGTTCACCATGCTAATTGCAAAACACATGTCTGGACGGAAGTTCATCAAGAACATCAATGCGAATGAGTTTATGAAACTCATAGGCATTTCCCAAATTTGATCCAACATCATCACCATATAACTTCTGAAAGTTAAGATCTTTGAGGTAGTCACGGGCTTGCAGTTTACCATTCCACATCTGGAATCCAACTCCCTCTTACTTCTGCAAGTGAGAGGGTTTGCACCTTTCTGAAATAGGTCATCCTTAGAAGGTGCTGGTATGAGAGGTTTATCATCCACAACCTTTGTTGGGTGTGGAGCATGATTGTTCAGAGGTCTTTTGTTGGGTCCCTATAATACTAGTGATTACCCCATTACTATTGTAGTTGTACCCCTTATTAATATTGTTGTGCCCCTATTGTCCCCATATTGTTATTACTGGGCCCCATAGGATCCCTCTATTGTTATTTTTGTGGCTTTATATTATTATTGTTAGGTCGGCTAGGTTATATTGTGACTCCTTAGACTCCTATATATAGAAAGGAGGTTTTATCATTTGAATCATCCAAGAATTATTCA